>JAVKPL010006551.1:0-269641 GCA_032173675.1 Gastrolobium villosum | reverse complement strand
CTCCTTAAGACAATTTGCCCCTGACTGATGCCAAAGGTTGATGGACACTTGTCTCCCAGGATAGAACGGATTTCGTCTGAAGAGTGGCGGCACTACCAGTCAACAGCCCAAACGAACACAACAGGATGCCAGAAGAATTTACACCGGAGGAAGAAGAACAGTATGCAATACCGGAAGAACAAAAATTCCGGCAGAGGTTTTGTGCAGAAAACCGGATCGATTTTTCGAATGTGTCAGTGTCTATTTATAGACACTGACCGTCACGATGAACAGTCGCCGGCGGCGAACCGCCGTGTCTGACGGTGGCGAACGGGTATGACCGGTGACCGTTCCGACGAACAGGTACAACCGGTGACCGGTTCGGCGAGTAGACACGTCCTTTAACCGGTTCGCGAATAGGAAGAACCGGTTCGGTTCAAAAAACGGCGGTTGGGTTCGAATTTTTGGAGGGAAGCAACGTTTGGACAAAAAATAAAAATAATTTAATAAAAAATTATTTTTATTACACACAACACAACCGAACCGAACCGAACCGAGCCGAGCCGGCCGGACGGACGGCGGCGGCGCGCGCGCGTGTGTGGTGGTGAACCAAGGCCCACCTATCTCCTCCCCCTACATGAAACATGTAGTGACCCAAGGGCCAATTAAGGAGATGGTGGTGGGAGTTTATATACTCTCCCACTTTCTACCAATTGTCCAATGTGAGACTTTCTTAAATAACCCACATAACTCTTCATCTTCCCTTTTCTCTTTTTCTCTCTACTAACCCACTTCTTATTCATAACCAATGGATCATTGTATATTATTCTCATTAATTCCAACAATCCCCCACATGGATAAGAAGTCAAAACATCGTGACTATATGCATAAGAGTATAAATGCAAAGTGTAAATTCCTCAACGAGAAACAACTGCATCGAGATAGGTGGAGTTACCTTTGAACCTCCTCTAGTGAAAACCTATCGGATATACTCGGTCAATCGGTGGTCTAGGGCGACTTGAACCGTCAACCTTTAGTGTATACCTAGACAATAGGAGTCACACAATTGCTTCTCTAGCATCGTTGGTCCTTTGTTGCGCCCATTTTGGCCGTGGGACACCTACCTGGTTCTGCGAGTGTTGTTCGAGAATCGGCCTTTGAAAAATTCTCATAGAAGCGGCCCTCACTTCCACACTCACATAGGTGATTTCTTGTGATGTAACTCACTATACATCATCTGAACACAACAGATTTAAGAAATCATTAATAGCGTAAGTTCTTACCCTAATAAATACACTGTCTTGTCTAGGAATGAGTATGAGTTTAAAACTCCACAGTGTTTGGGCAGTCGACCATCACTTAGTTGTCTCTTTGAACCTAGTTCATGGGATCTCCACTCTCCTAGGTAGAGTTACCGCAATGCTCAACAATTGATAGGCCTTAAACCCATTCCTTTCGACAAATATTCAACCAACTCTCTAGGAATCCCTTTGGTTAACGGATCCGCTATGTTCTCTTTAGACTTAACATAATCAATTGTAATGATTCCGTTCGAGAGTAGTTGTCTTACGGTATCATGTCTACGACGTATGTGTCTAGACTTACCGTTATACATGACGTTCTTGGCCCTTCCAATAGCGGCTTGGCTATCACAATGTATGCATACAGATGGTACCGGTTTTGGCCAGTTAGGAACATCCTCAATAAAGTTACGAAGCCATTCTGCTTCTTCACCAGCCTTATCTAAAGCAATGAATTCTGCTTCCATGGTTGACCTTGCGATGCAAGTCTGTTTGGACGATTTCCAAGACACAGCACCTCCACCAAAGGTAAACACATATCCACTTGTGGATCTAGTGTCATTAGAGCCGGTGATCCAGTTTGCATCACAATACCCTTCTATAACTGCGGGGTATTTCTCGTAATGCAAAGCATAATTTTGAGTATACTTTAAGTATCCCAAAACTCTTACCATAGCTTTCCAATGATTTTCATTTGGATTACTAGTAAAGCGACTTAGCAGACTTACTGCATAAGCAATATCAGGTCTGGTGCAGTTCATAACATACATCAGGCTACCCAACACTTGAGCATATAGCTTTTGTGTTGTAGCTTTACCAGTGTTCTTTAATAAACTAAGATTACAATCTACAGGGTTCCTCACAGGGGTTATATTCAAACTTTTGAATTTCTCAAGAACCTTAGCTATATAGTGAGCCTGTGATAAGGCCAACCCTGCAGATGTCCTATGGATTTTAATACCTAGGATAACGTCTGCTATCCCCATATCTTTCATATCAAATTTACTTTTCAGTAATTGTTTAGTAGCATTGATCATTTGACAATTACTACCCATAATCAACATGTCGTCTACATAAAGACAGACAATTGCAAACCCTTTTCCTGTATTTCGAACATAGACACATTTGTCACACTCATTAATTCGAAATCCATTTGATAACATAACACTATCAAATTTCGCATGCCATTGCTTTGGAGCTTGCTTTAACCCGTAAAGGGATTTTATTAAGCGACAGACTTTCCGTTCTTGTCCTGGAACAACAAAACCTTCAGGTTGTTCTAAATATATCTCTTCTTCCAGGTCGCCGTTTAAGAATGCCGTTTTAACATCCATTTGATGTACTTCTAGTCCATTCAAAGCAGCTACTGCGATCAACATCCTAATGGATGTGATCCGTGAAACAGGAGAATAAGTATCGAAATAATCGAGACCTTCACGTTGCCTGTAGCCTTTTACCACAAGCCTTGCTTTATATTTATCAATAGTGCCATTCTCTTTCATTTTTCTTTTGAACACCCACTTACTCCCTAAAGGCTTGTTGCCAGGAGGAAGATTTACCAATTCCCAAGTGTGGTTGGACAAGATAGACTCTATCTCACTATTGATAGCCTCTTCCCAGAATGGTCCTTCTGGAGACATTATAGCTTCCTTATAAGTCCGAGGCTCATTTTCTAATAAATAGGTCATAAAATCAGGTCCAAAGGATGTGGCTGTCCTTTTCCTCTTGCTACGTCTAGGTTCATCTTCTATATCCTCTACAGGATCAGCATTAGTTGTAGCATCTCGAGGTATAACAACCTGATCATCGTTGTTATCACTTGATATCTTATCATCATTATTGCCACTGGATTCATTTATTTTCTTATACGGAAATATATCTTCAAAGAAAGTAACTTCCCTTGACTCAATCACCGTATTAGCATGTATATCTGATACATCTGATTTATACACTAGAAACCGATAAGCACTACTATTAAGTGCATAACCGATGAATACACAATCCACGGTTTTAGGTCCGATCTTCAACCTTTTAGGTTTAGGAACCGCAACCTTAGCCAAGCACCCCCACACTCTAAAGTATTTCAGGGATGGCTTCTTACCTTTCCATATGTCATATGGTATGTTTTTTGTCTTTTTGTGGGGCATTCTATTAATTATATAGTTAGCCGTCAACATGGCTTCCCCCCACAAATTCTGTGGTAAACCGGACGTAATCAACATGGCATTCATCATCTCTTTTAATGTCCGATTTTTCCTTTCTGCAATCCCATTTGATTGCGGTGAATAAGGAGCTGTAGTCTGGTGTATAATACCAGACTCCATACAGAATTCCTCGAAGGGGCCATCAAATTCTCCCCCACGATCGCTCCTTACCATTTTAATTTTCTTGTTGAGTTGATTCTCAACTTCACTTTTATATTGCTTAAAAGCAATAATTGCTTCATCTTTACTATTAAGTAAGTATACATAACAATATCTACTGCAATCATCAATAAATGTAATAAAGTATTTCTTATTACCCCTAGATGGTGTAGATTTCATATCACATATATCAGTATGTATTAAATCTAATAATTCGGATGATCTTTCAACTGATTTAAAAGGTAATTTTGAAAATTTTTGATTCAACACATACTTGGCAATTATCATTTAAACATTCAAATTTAGGTAATAAATCTAAATGCATCAAAGTCTTAATTGACCTTAAATTAACATGTCCTAATCTATTATGCCATAAATTAGAAGACTCAAGCAAGTAAACAGAAGTAGAAGTATTATTAATAATATCAGAATTGTTTACAGTCATCACATTCAGTTTGAAAAGGCCCTCACTAAGGTAGCCCTTTCCTACATACACATCATTCTTAGTAAGTACAAACTTATCGGAAACAAATACAAGTTTAAAGCCATTCTTGCTTAACAGAGATCCAGAGATTAAGTTTTTGCGAATATCAGACACATGCAGCACATCATTCAGTGTCACAATCTTGCCAGATGTCATCTTCAAAGCCACTTTTCCCACACCTTCAACTTTTGAAGTAGATGAGTTACCCATATAGAGTTTCTCACCATTATCAGTAGGAGTATAGGAGGAGAACATCCTCTTGTTTGAGCAGACATGTCTTGTGGCCCCAGTGTCCACCCACCATTCCTTGGTGTCTCCAATAAGATTGCATTCCATCACCACTGCTGCCAGATTCAATTCTTCAACCTGATCAGCAATATCAATCAT
Source organism: Gastrolobium villosum (assembly GCA_032173675.1). Taxonomy (NCBI): domain Eukaryota; kingdom Viridiplantae; phylum Streptophyta; class Magnoliopsida; order Fabales; family Fabaceae; genus Gastrolobium; species Gastrolobium villosum. The sequence goes on along the minus strand of JAVKPL010006551.1, from coordinate 265,127 downwards.
ATTGGCCTGAGTGCTCTTCTTCTTCTTATTGAACTTTTGTGGCTTCCTCTGATCTTTCTTTTGTTCCTTCTTACAATCCCTTGCACGGTGGCCAGGATTCCCACAATTGAAACAGTTGCCTTTGAACTTATTGCCCTTTCCTTGCTTAGCATTTCCATCTTCAGAATATTTCCTCTTCTTTGACTTAGATCCCTCTTCAACTACATTAGCCTTGGAGATCATAGGGTTGTTGCCATTCCTCTTGTCAGACATCTTATTGTCTTCTTCTATTCTCAATCTGGTAACCAGATCTTCAAGTGACAATTCCTTGCGCTTATGCTTCAGATAATTCTTGAAGTCCCTCCAAGAGTTTGGTAATTTCTCTATGAAGGCAGCAACTTGGAATGACTCACTGAGAGACATTCCTTCTGCATGAATTTCATGCACAATCACTTGAAGTTCCTCAACTTGACTCACAACAGATTTGGAGTCTTGCATCTTGAAGTCTAAGAATCTGCCAACTATGAATTTCTTCAAGGCAGCATCCTCAGTTTTATACTTCTTGTCCAGACTTTCCCAAAGTTCCTTACTGGTCTTCAGGGTACAGTACACATTATACAATGAGTTGTCTAGAGCATTGAGAATATAGTTCTTGCAAAGGAAGTCAGAATGCTTAAAAGCATCAATGGCTGCAACCTTTTCCTTGTCAGATTGTTCTCCCTCATTCAGTGTGGGAGCATCTTCCTTGAGGAAACGATCCAGACTCAGTGTTGTCAAATAGAACAACATCTTCTGTTGCCAGCGTTTAAAATTTGTTCCATTCAGTTTTTCAGGCTTATCAGCATGCATTGGAACAGAGGCATTCACATTGGCATTGTTTGTACTTACACTAGCCATTTCTGTTACACAAACAGAATCCGAAATTAATCACACAGATTAATTCGTCACACAGTAATTAAAACAGATACAGTATAACGAAAAATAAAATATACTGATCACAGGTTCAAAACACCGAAATTGTCTTAAGATTGTTATTGAAAAAGACAGAGGGTGATATCAAATCACTATTGCCTTGAACCCATGTATTTGACAGAAGGGGTAGATGATCAGAGTTATCACTGTGCAATAAAAATAAAATAAGAACAGGCTTACTTGATATGTATGAAACAGACAGAATCAGAAGAATGAATGCAGTAGAGGAATTAAATCCGAGCCCACAGAACGTGTCTCCTTAAGACAATTTGCCCCCTCACTGATGCCAAAGGTTGATGGACACTTGTCTCCCAGGATAGAACGGATTTCGTCTGAAGAGTGGCGGCACTACCAGTCAACAGCCCAAACGAACACAACAGGATGCCAGAAGAATTTACACCGGAGGAAGAAGAACAGTATGCAATACCGGAAGAACAAAAATTCCGGCAGAGGTTTTGTGCAGAAAACCGGATCGATTTTTCGAATGTGTCAGTGTCTATTTATAGACACTGACCGGTCACGATGAACAGTCGCCGGCGGTGAACCGCCGTTGACCGGTTCGGCGAGTAGACACGTCCTTTAACCGGTTCGCGAATAGGAAGAACCGGTTCGGTTCAAAAAACGGCGGTTGGGTTCGAATTTTTGGAGGGAAGCAACGTTTGGACAAAAAATAAAAATAATTTAATAAAAAATTATTTTTATTACACACAACACAACACAACCGAGCCGAGCCGAGCCGGCCGGACGGCGGCGGCGCGCGCGCGTGTGGTGGTGAACCAAGGCCCACCTATCTCCTCCCCCTACATGAAACATGTAGTGACCCAAGGGCCAATTAAGGAGATGGTGGTGGGAGTTTATATACTCTCCCACTTTCTACCAATTGTCCAATGTGGGACTTTCTTAAATAACCCACATAACTCTTCATCTTCCCTTTTCTCTTTTTCTCTCTACTAACCCACTTCTTATTCATAACCAATGGATCATTGTATATTATTCTCATTAATTCCAACAATATCCCCTAATATAAATGGCTCGGGTGTCATAATTCGTAAGCTTGGTGATAAGTTCACATCAACATTTTAAGAAAAGTGCACCTAAAAAGCGCACTAATAAATATCTTACGAAAAAATAAAAAGACTGTTGAATAGAACAGTCAGCACCCTCTTGGATAACGTCCACTTGTATAGCCTTTATCCACAATTATTATCCCCTGTCACGCTCCCCATAGTCATTTTATTATTGCATTATACATTCACGAAAAGAGATATTGTTACTACCAAATCTTTTTACTACCTATCTAATCATTATTGGATTGACATTTTCTCTCTTTTCAAAAATTTTAACATTCTCTTTCTTTCATCCAATGATGATTAAATAAGTAATAAATTGGTAGTGAAATCTCTGTATTCGTACCCAAAATACCTTTTCAAACCATGTACAATAATCCTAAGCATAGAGCAGTACAAGCTGTCATGCAATCTCACCGTACCCAATAATTTCCCCTCCTGAATATGAGCATCTGTGTTTTCATTGAAGCAAAGCCTATCTATCTATCACACTCTCTAATCTAATGGCAAACACACTCATGTTTCTCCGACCCGCCATGGGCCGGGTCTCCGCTGCTGTTCCAGGAAAACCCGACCCGGAGAATCAAAAGGCCGGTTCTTCCATTTGGTGGGCTCCGTTGTTCGGATGGTCCACGGATCCGGACTACTTGAGCAGCTCCAGCTTAAAGGCGAGTGAAGGGTCGGATCTTGTCCGACCCAGATCGAAGTTCGCACCGGGATGCTTCACGGAGGAGAAGGCAAGACAACTGAGGAAGAAGACAATGGAAACGTCGACGTTCCACGACATCATGTACCACTCGGCGATTGCGTCCAGACTCGCCTCTGATGTTTCCAAAGGGTACGAGAAATAGGAGGATCAGGATCTTGTCTTTTTGTTGCGTGTTTCGTTGGCCTTTGCATGTTTCCAATTCGTCGGTTTCATTATTTTCTTCGAAATTTGTCCTTAATTATTGTCATCTTTACTAAGAACAATTTGATTAGCCTATGAATGACTTGGGACACGCTGGATGGAATCTGTGTGTATGAAGCTTGGCTCCTTTCGTGCTAGTTGTATGAATCTGTCTTTTGGTTATAGAGAAGTTAATGGATGAGATAACTTATTTATATTTTATATTGAGCACAAAATAATGTAATTTTGGGATGGAAATTAATGTATGGTGAAAGATATACCATAAAAAAAAATTTACCACCTTTACAACCAACTTACTTATCGTTGATTTTCATCAATCTAACGGTTATTATTTATTAGAATTAATAATTAATTAATAAATATGACCCGATAATTTTTAATAAATGATAACTGTTAGATTAACGGAAATCAATGGTGATTAGATTGGTTGTAAAGGAGGTAAATTTTTTTGGTTATAAGTATATCATGCCCCTTAACGTATTTTTATAATTATAATGGTTATAATAGTTTTTTTCATTATAATTTTTTAATTTTTTAACTCAAAATGACATTGTTTTAGAAGTGATTGTAGATAACTTATTTACATTTACTGTAAACATTAAAGCCATAATTAATAGGGTCTAAGTTTTACGAGATCAAAATTATCTCTTATACGCATACGTACCAACTGATAATTTTTTTTTTTTTTTTGATATACTAATCCTATTTGCTTCCATGCGGCCAGTCGATATCTTGATATTCTAATAAATTTTAATTTTTTGAACTGGCTATAAGCTATGTAGCACCGATACTGACACAGGACACGTGACACGACACGACATGACACTCCGACACGTTAATTCTAAAAAATATTAGATTTCGACACGTTAGGACACGTTTTGATATTAAATAATATTTTTAATTTATGTGATATATATTATATTTAATATTCAATATTTTAATAAAAAAATGAATCTAAACTTATCATATTCATAAATTTTGCAAAAAAAACATAAAATATCCCTAACATTTATATTAAACTCCTTAAAATAGTAATCGTAATCCAACGAATCTAATAGTTGGAACTAAAAACTTAACGCAATGTAACCTTTAAACTTTTTTTTGAATTTCTATAATGTGTGTTGGAGTTTTTTCGGAAAGTGTCGGACACGACACGTGGGTGCTTCATAGGCTATAAGACTAATCTTAAGTTGGAATTTAATTACATTTAAAATTGGGTTTTATAAGAGTTATGTTGTAGGAAAAATGAATTTAATTACATTTAAAATTGGGTTTTATAAGAGTTATGTTGTAGGAAAAATGATTGTATTATGTTATAGAGATTCGTTTTGCGTGCTGGAATTTTTTTTTTTTTTGCTGCGGGCTCCACAAAATGTTGTGTGTAGAAAATTTTTCATGGTAATATTAAATGATAGATAATAAACCCTTTAAAATTCTTCATCCCTTTACAAAGATGTATTCCTTCATAAAAATATATTCGGTAAAAATCAAAGTCATATTCTCCTTCTGTTTAGTCGGCCAGTGTTGTCAAGTAAATAATAATTATATCTCCTATTTTATGACAAAGTTTAAACCCGAGTTAAGCTTCTACTCTATGAAGCACCGACACTTCAAAAACCCTGACGTGTCATATCCGACACTCTCAGACACTCCGACACTCCCCGACACTCCAACATGTATTATAGAAATTTAAAAAAAAGGTTCAAAGGTTGCGTTACGTTGAATTTTTAGTTCCAACTATTAGATTCGTTGGATTACGATTACTATTTTATTGAATTTAATATAAATATTTGGTATATCTTATGTTTCTTTGTAAAATTTATGAATATTATAAGTTTAGATTCATTTTTTTGCTAAATTATTGAGTATTAAATATAATATACACTACATAAATTAAAGATATTATTTAATATCAAAACGTGTCCTAACGTGTCGAAATCTAATATTTCTTAAAATTAATGTGTCGAAGTGTCATGTCGTATCGTGTCACGTGTCCCGTGTCAGTATCGGTGCTACATAGCTTCTACTTGTGCAATGAAGATGAAGAAAAGTAACCGCGGTATGCAATAGTAATTTTAACTTTCTTAAGCCAATTAGCCACTAATTGCCTCTTTTAGAATACATATCTGCTTCAATACTAAAAAAAAAAAAAAAATACATATCTGCTAACCTCATATGTAGCACCAAAATCAATTAGCATGAAGTCTGCACAATTCTTCAATTGTATATCATGGTCATGGAGGCTGTATATGGGTCACACCAAAATTAACTCTTGAGGGCTATGATCCAGTTTAGTCCTAAATTAACCATATAGTCTTAGCCCATATTGTCCTCAACCATACAGTCCTAAATCATAAAGAAGCATATCATCACAAGTACTTGTGTCACTTCTTTTCTATATGAAATAATACAAATGGCCTCCAATTAAAAGTTTGATTATTTTCGGCCCAGAGTATAAACCCTGAATAAAATCATAATCATTCCTAAGCTTTACCCTTGCCTAAGGCATCCACTAACATGTACTTAATTAGAAATTTATTCACTTTAAATACATTAAAATTTTCAATTATTATTTATTATTCTACTTATTTTTAATATACTTGATCTTTTTTGATCTACTTATTAAAATTTATTACTCATTTTTATCTCCTCTGTCTATTTTCTACTTTTTAATTTAGATATATTCTATTTTTTCTTCTTAATTTTTTTTATTTTTTGTTTTTCTATAAATGTTGTAAGTTTCCAACAAATTAATTTGGTCTTATTTATTTTATTATTTTTTATACTCAATCTACTTTTTTTTTGAAAAGGGTGAAATAGATATATTAAATTAGTTTCTGTTTACCCAAAAAAAAAAGTTTATGATAATGTTAAGTATATGTTTGGATAAAAAAATCATAGAAAAATAAATAATTAAAAAAATATAAAGATGTAAGTAATTTGTAAAATCATAGGAATTTTTTAACTTCTCCCAAATAAATATTCATAAAGTTGCACTAAATTAATTGAATTCATAGGAAAGGAAGAGACACTACGTGGTGTAAAACGCACAACGTGGTATCTCAAAGACCGTTATATTTTCCAACATCCCAAGAAGTTCTATGCTACGCCGTGCGCGCAAACTAAATAACGAATTGCATTTGGTACCACCGAGTCGAACTAGGTACAACTCCCGGCGCACGTTAGCAATGACCACCTCGTATTTCATTCTACGAATGTTCATGTTTCTTTCATCTAAAGGCGCGAACCAAACGAGTTGGTTCAAATACTCTTCTAACCTATGCGGTTGTCTCTGCGTGCATCCTTCACTAACTGTACCAACAACACCACTACAATGAGTTGTTCCGGGTCGGGTTCTCTGATGTGGTTCCGGAAGGGTCTTCGGATCCACGACAACCCGGCTCTCGAATTCGCTTCCCAAGGGGCGTCTCATCTTTACCCTGTCTTCGTTATCGACCCGCATTACATGGAGCCCGACCCGCATGCTTTCTCACCCGGGTCCTCTCGCGCGGGTCTCAACCGCATCAACTTCTTGCTTCAGAGCCTCGTGGACCTTGACCTGAACCTTAAGAAGCTTGGCTCGCGACTTTTGATTCTTAAGGGTGACCCATGCGAGGTTCTCATTCGATGCTTGAAGGAGGTGCCAAAAAGTTTGCAGCTTTATATATATTCACACACACACTCACTTTTTCTTTCTTGAATCATTCTGAGGATGGAGACAAAATTTAAGGTAGTTATTTCTGTTTGTTCTTTCTGTTGATGCAGTGGAATGTCAGAAAGCTATGCTTTGAATATGACACTGAACCATATTATCAGGCACTGGATATTAAAGTTAAGGTATTCTTTAATGGATCCTTTCATGTTTTGTTTAAGGGTTTTGTAAGAGTTACGTAAGAAAAGTGATTCTTGTAGTGTTATAGAGATTCGTTTTGCGTGTCTTAATTTTTTTTTCTTCAAAAAAGTGCGGGCCCCACTTGTGTGTGTAGGAAACTTTTTTGTGTCATATTAAATGATCACCCATTTTTAATATGATATGGTCATGTGGCCAAAATCATAACTATGGTAATTGTATCCCAATGTCTTTTCTCTTTATTAATTCACCTTTATATGGTTATTATTATGCTACATGACCATGTCATATTAATTAACACATGAGAGGGTCAAGGGGTGAGTCAGTTAGTAGTTATTGTTAATGGGTTTGTGTTGTTGACATTTGGTGATAACTCGGAAGGTATTTTTTTGTTTTGTTTTGACAGAACTATGCACTTGCATCTGGAATTGAGGTTTTCTCTCCTGTAAGTCACACACTGTTCAATCCCATTGATATTATAGAGAAGGTGAGTTTGAAGCTTGAAGAAATGATCTCCAATTTAACTATTGATTCATTTATATCATTTTTTATTTGGGAAAACTTCAAAAAAAAGAAATCTGTAACTTTCCTCGTAATCATTTACCTCCTTCCAAAAAACTTTAAGTCAGGGGGTAAGTGATAAAAAAACTTCAAGTAAGGTTGTAAATGATTCAAAAAAATTGTGAGGGGAGTAAGTGATAATTAAGGAAACTCATAGGGTATTTTTTTTGTTGAAGTTTTCCCTTTTTATTCCGTATAAATGAATAGTTCCCCCTCCTCCTGCTCCTATATTTCTACCAATTAATAATATACCTCTGAATTCATTGTTATTGTTTTTGTTGTGATTCTATTAATTCATGATCAATTTGTCCATGTTCTTGTGCCAATACCAAAAAAGAATGGAGGGAGGCCGCCACTTAGTTATCAATCATTTATCAAGCTTGCTGGGGAACCTCCACCCCCTCTCCTAACCTTGCCCTCTTCTCTTCCTCCGGTTGGCCATCTTGGATGTTGTGATATTTCTGAAGTTCCAACAATCAAAGATCTTGGATATGGAGATGCTAAACAGGTGCGCATATTATATTTTAGATTATATCCCTTCATGAACACCTAATGAGAGTAGTTACTATCAGGATGAGTTCTCCCCTTTCAAAGGTGGTGAATCAGAAGCATTGAAGAGGTTGGAAGAATGCATGAAAGACAAGGTATTTTATACATTCTAGCATTCAAAAAAATTAAAAGTTCACATATAAAATTGATGTTTCTTGCTGAAAGATCAACTGCATGTAATTGGTAGCATGCCTTAGTTTCTTATTTTTATGATTTCAGAAGTGGGTGGCAAACTTTGAGAAACCCAAGGGCAATCCATCTGCATTTCTTAGGCCAGCAACAACTGTTTTATCACCTTACTTGAAAGTAAGTCAAAACCTGTAACGGTTGAATTGTTTAACATGTCCATTTTGTTTGATTGAACTATTAACCACATTTGAACCTTGTGATCTTTTCTATATTTCTTGTTTTTGTTAATCTCCTTGGCAGTTTGGTTGTCTTTCTTCCAGATATTTCTACCATCACGTTCAGGATGTATATAAAAGTGTGCCAAAGCATACATCGCCACCTGTTTCTCTTCTAGGACAGGTCATGCTATCACCTGAAGTTAGTACTGTATTGTTTTTTGAGCTCTACTTTTAGGAAACTGAAGCTGTTGCCTTGTTGACATATGCAGTTATTGTGGCGAGACTTCTTTTACACGGCAGCTTTTGGGACTCCAAATTTTGATAGGATGAAAGGCAATCGGATATGCAAGCAGGTGAGATAAGAATGAATGCCTTGCTAATGTATGTTGTTTACCAAGTTTAAGTTTGACTCTAAGAAGGTATATAGAAGGTCACGAAAGAAATAAATGTTATCTTAAGGTGCATTCAGCTAACAGCCTAACACTATCTACTGACTAGAGTTGTATAATAGGACATGCCAATACTTCTGCATCGAAACATAAAGATATGACTAGCTAGCTCATTATGTTTTTGCTTCAAGAGTGCTTATTTCTACTGCACTTGTATGTACTTGTATCCTTATTGTTGCTGATGTGTTGAGTATTTGTCTATTACTTTGGGGTTATTCTAAGATAAATGGGAAAAAGAAGTATCATTTTAAAGAACACAAGCTTGAGTCCTTTTAGGTGATTTATGCAAAATATAATCGGTCATACTTTGTATAAATTTGAAAAGTTGCTTTTTTTTCTCTCTCTCCAATCGCATCGCTGACGTGAAAATGAAAGAAAAACTTTTTCAGATTTACACAAAGTATGACCGGTCAGACTTCATGTTAGTTACTAAAAGGTGATGAAAAGAATATTCTACAAAAGGACATAACTTACATCATTTGAAAGGACACGCACTGAACTCCAGATAAATACTCCTTTGTTAAAAGAAATTATGACACCACTATTTTTGGTCTGAGACCTCTGGTATCCAATTATCACTTTTGGCCTCGACTAATCCTAGCCGAGCTGAGTGGATCCATTTAGAGGGACAAAGCTCTCCAAGCGTTTGTTTTTCTCTATTTTTATGACTGGAATCCGAAACCTTTCTTAAGGAGTATTAATCTCCTTGCTACTTGGACCAACAAGCATTTATAAATATGATACCACTTAATTATTATAAATGTTGTTTGAACTTTGAATTATGTTGTTGTAGATTCCTTGGAAGGATGATGATAAACTGCTGGAGGCATGGAGGGAGGCTAGGACGGGATTTCCTTGGATTGATGCTATCATGGTCCAGGTTTGGGTTTTTTTGACATCCTTTTTCAAATGAAGCATTGAACACGCCAATGATCCTTATATCAGCATTGTCACTCGGGAAGTGCATTTGAATCCATCATTTTCTGTTGTAGCTACGCCAATGGGGTTGGATGCATCATCTGGCACGGCATTGTGTTGCATGTTTTCTAACTCGAGGCGATCTGGTATATGATAACCTTGATACTTTAAACCTTCCAATATATTTTACTGTTACTCTTACCAATGTTGTATGTTTATATGCATACAGTTTGTTCATTGGGAAAAAGGACGAGATGTCTTTGAGAGGCTTCTGATTGATTCAGATTGGGCAATTAATAACGGAAACTGGATGTGGCTCTCATGTTCATCTTTCTTTTATCATGTATGAAGTGTATACTGCATTACCAGATCTAAATTTTCAGTGGAAAGTGAATAAATTTTATGTTTCAAAAAAGGTTGAATGTTGAAATATCCACTGACCTTTATTACATGTATTGTCTATCATGATCAGTATAATCGTATTTATTCTCCAATCACCTTTGGTAAGAAGTATGACCCTAATGGAGATTATATTAGGCATTTTCTCCCGGTCTTAAAAGGTACGTTCAAGTTCCCTCAATTCCATTATGTTTTACTATCTAGTCACTAGTCAGTTTTTGTTGGATTAGCTGTTAGAACTTAGAATTGAACATCTGTGAGCAGATATGCCTAGGGACTACATTTATGAACCATGGAGTGCTCCTTTAAGCATTCAGACTAAAGCAAATTGCATAATTGGCAAAGACTACCCAATGCCAGGTCAGTTCTGTTATTTGGGTAATTGTCTGTTTCATTAGCTTTTGTAAAGAACCAATTCAACAAAAGCTTAAGCTGTTGGGTGAGGCTACATTAATGGTTTTATATATCTCAACACACCCCTCACACGAGAGCCCACTGGGCTTGAAGGATGGACAATGCACAGGCCCACCTACCTGTGCGAACAAAGAAATTCCACTTGAAAGAAAGTGGGGGGCGGCGAGGCATGAGGCCAATTCAACCCAAAAACTTAAGCTATTGGGTGAAGTTACATTAATGGTTTTATATATCTCAACAGCTTTCAAGAAAGAATCATGTGTATGTATCCTGTTGTGTTCCATCCATAGAAATGGATTTCTTTTGAGTCTGTGTTTCTGGTGGAAAGTCTGTTATAATATGCAGTTTCATAAATTGGAAGATTTCTTTAGTTTGGATGAGGTGGGGGTGGTGCAGAGAGGAGGAATATTAAATTCTCTTGCTACGAAGTTTTATTTCTTTGATTTATCACTAATATTTTTTTTCTTCTAGGTAGTTTCTTTTAAACTTGATAAATATACAAATTTTTATTTACAAATTTACATTTATTCTTACATATATGCATGTTAATCATCAAAAACAGATAGCATGAATAAGCTTTAGAGAATATTTTTTCTGATCAAATTCACAACTTGTTTTCGTACTGCACTGATTATTAGTGTATGGGGTTCTCCATATTATCACTGCTTATGCTGAATAATTTGTGTTTCAGTTGTTTGTCATGATTCTGCAAGCAAAGAGTGCCGAAGGAAAATGGGCGAGGCATATGCATTGAATAAAGAATTGAATGGTTTTGTTAGTGAAGATGATCTGAAAAACTTGAGGAGGAAATTAGAAGAGGGTGAAGAGCATGAGACTAAAGCCAAAAGATCAAGGCAACAGCTGATTGGCTGAGCGATAATTTTACTGGTTTTTCAATTGTTACGCTTTGTGTTGTAGTTTAGGCATCTTTGGAATATTATTTGGGTTCGGTTTTTGTGCAGCAGTGGCAAAAAGGAAACATCTATCACAAAAACAAAAATGGATTAAAAAAAAAAAGAATTATCAAGATCTGACATCTATCCAGTTAAATATGTTTATGTGGCAGACAAATCATTTATGCAGCACCAGTAGAAATGATTTTTCATATTATTTTATACGGAGAATATTATATTTACAAACTCTTACAAATTATATTATATCTGACCGACTGGTAATACATTCTTAAGTAGAGTATTACCCATGAGATATAATGTAGTTTATAATTTTTTATTTTTTATTTATCAATATAACCCTACTTATTTTGCATTATCATAACATCTTGTATGACACATGTTTGTAGTATAGTATATAGTGCATATAAGCCAAATTGGCAACAGCTCAAATTATTGTACCGCAGAAAGTAGTGGGGACCTGAGAGTACCGGAGCACTAGAAGAAATCAAATTTAAAAAAAAAATTAAATATCTCATTCATTAAACATACCAATAATCCATGTTATATGTTTAACAAGAACACAAATATAAAATTTCATGACAACAAATAAATATTAAATATTAGTGATCTTTTTAGAAGATTTTTTTATCTAAATAACAACATAATAATTATCTTTAATTTCCTTTATTTCGTGTGATATTTGCTCCATAATTATTGTTAATCTTTTATTATAATTTATTTTATGAGACATAATATAATCATTTTATATTAGGGTTTAAAGACCCGAGACTTAATAGAAGGATTCATACCAATTTAATCCATGTTATATGTTTAGATATTTCATTTAGGAAAAATATTTTTTCATGCATAAAGAATTGTACCATTCTTTGTGTGTAAAGTTTTTTTTTAAAAATATGGATGGGACCACTAGTTGACATAATTTGTTCTCTATAATGAGAAAATCAAATCCCTATCACTTATGTGGCTTTGAAGTTTGAAGCACTAAATAACAACATAATAATTATCTTTATTCTCCGTGTGATGTTTGCTCGATAATCATTGTTAATCTTTTATTATAATTTATTTTATCAAAAAAAATATTAATCAAATGTTTTTAATGTATTCTTTTTAATGATTTTATATGTTATTTTTTACTAAAAAATATACTTATTTAATACTGATTTGATTATGGTTCAGTACTTCGATTAATCGGACTAGTAAGCCATAAATAACCTTCCCCAATCCCCACCTTAATCGATTTAATGATCAATCTAATTTTAAGAACATTAGTGTGACTACAGTAATGAAACATATAAGTTAACTAAAACATTCTTCAAAATACATGTTTGTATCCTTTGATCCAATGCGACCGTTTTATTGATTTTAGAGTAAAATAAAAAAATACAAAAAATTATAGTAAAAACACATTTGAACTTCATATAAAAATCTGAACTTTATATGTATAATATATAAACCATTTAAATGATAATTTAAAAAATAAAAATATCATATAAAACAGAATAACAAAACAAGTAAACTGTTACCAAAATGCTGCCACTTGCAAAAAAATTTATTCGGGCCGAGCCCGGCGGGCTGGCGGGTTTGGTGGGCTGGTGGGTTGAAAAAATCACCCAGCCCGCAGTTTGGTTACCAGCCCTACATATGAGTTAACTAAAACATTCTTCAAAATACATGTTTGTATCCTTTGATCCATTCATTTTAGAGTAGTGTTCTATAATAACTTTGAACTTCAATGAACTTTATATGTAATAAATAATAATATAGAGTGAAGATATTTTAACTACTAAAAATTCTTACTACTAACTTACTACCAACTTACTACCCATCACATCATCATTGGATTATAGAGATAATGTTAAAAAGTTTTTGAAGAGAGAGAAAATGTTAATCTAATGGTGATTAGATAGGAAGTAAGTTGGTAGTGAAAAATTTTTGTAGTGAGAATATCCCTCCTCAATAATATATCAACCATTCTAATTTAAAAAAAAAAAGATTTTATAAGAGTGGTGGTAGTGTAATTTATAGAAATTCGTTTTGACATCTGATTTTTTTTTTTTGCTGCGAAATACTGTAAAATGTTGTGTGTAAAAAATTTTTTGCTAATAAAACGTTACATTTTGATAAATCCTAAAAATAAAAAATGTGCATATCAAGCACAAGTGAGAGTGGCACGTGCTTAGGTATCAGTCACGTGGCAAGTCAATCCCCAATCCAGGTCAGCACCACCAGCAAGAACAAAAGTCCACCACTGTGCTAACAACAACAATATCAATATCAAAATCAAAAATTTCTGAATTCCAGTCTCAGTGTTCTGAAACGTCACCGTGTCTATTCACCAAAGGGGAGTGACCTGAGATCAAAGATCATGTGGCGGAGGCTTCTCTCTCCTTCTCATCTCAAAACCCTAGCTTCTTCTACTCCCCGATCTGCTTCCGCCGCCGCCAGATTCGCCGCTTCTCCCGCCGTTTCTCGCTCTCCCAGTTTATTATCCCTCCACTTCTCAACCCAATCCGGTACTCTCTCTCTCTCTTCCCCACCTTCTGTACGTTCATTTCATATTGAGATTTTCGTAAATCATTTAATTGGTGCTATTTATTCTTTCTTTCTTTCTTCTTCTTCTTACAGATGATCCTGGTGCAATCAAAAAGAGGGTTGAGGATGTAATGCCAATCGCTACAGGCCACGAGCGTGAGGAGATTCAGGCTGAGCTTGAGGTCTCTCTCTCTCTCTCTCTCTCTCTCTCTCTCTCTCTCTGTGAATTTAGTGCCAAATGGGTTACCTTACTCTTTTCTGTGCCCTGAGTTTTTGGGGTAAAAATGGCATTTTTTTTATGTAGCTTATCTTGTATTCTGAATTTAGTGCCAAATGGGCTACCTTACTCTTTTCTGTGGCCTGAATTTTTAGGGTAAAAATGGCATTTTTTATAAGTAGCTTATCTTGTGTTCTGAATTTAGTGCCAAATGGGTTACTTACTCTTTTCTGTGCCCTGAATTTTTGGGTTAAAAATGGCATTTTTTTTAAGTAGCTTATCTTGTGTTCAGGAAAAGCTTGTGGTCAAAATACTGAAGAAAGAGTTATTGACTAGAGTGTTGTTTTTTTTTGTTTAAAAATCAAGCAAAACCGAACATGTTCTGCTGAGTAGTTTTTGCTGTAGATAAAGTGCTTTCTTGCATTTGATGGACGATTCTAATTTTGTTTTAATATCTGTTTCTTTTGGTTAGGGAAGGGATATTCTTGAAATAGACCATCCCGAAGGTCCTTTCGGCACAAAGGTTTGTGTTATTACTTATCTTTTAAAATTGTATGCCTACAAAATTTTAGTTTTTTATTTGTAAGAGGAAAACTATAAGAATCGCGTAGCATTGTGTGTCAGAATCAGAACTCATTTGTTTTTTAATGTTTCTTTGGTTGAATGAGTGCTGTTCTTTATTTTGTTTTTCATTGCATCTCCTGTTCTGGATTTGTGCATGTGTGTTAGTTTTGATTTTGAAAGTGTGGAAAACTTTTAATACATGTTTCCTGCTTTGTCGTAACTTTTGAAACTTGAAGGTTACTTATTGGAAAATGTTTAGGATGTTAGTTTGGACAAAGTTTTTAAGCATGACAGTGATTCATAATAGTCTTGATTGTGAAAGACAGAAAGATTACTTCTGCTAATTAGAGTGCAGATTACATTTTTAGAGGCAAGCACTTTCAATAGCTTTTGATACAAAAGACTGTGGTCCTTAATGTCATAAAACAGTAAGTCTCTAGATGATAATCCATGGGTTTAATGATATTTTAGTCCCTATAGTCTTAACTGATTTGGATTTTAGTTTCTATAGTTTCTATTCATTAAGGTATTGGTCCCTGTGGTTTTCACTTATTGAGGTATTGTTCCTTGATGTATTTTTCATTTGGATTTTAGTCCCTATGATTTCTATTCATTAAGGTTTTGGCCCCTGTGTGACCAAAGGCCTAGTGAATGAAAAGATAGGAACCACTATCTAAAAGAATAAACTATAGAGCCAGAACCAAAATAGGTTGAAGTTCTAGAGACCAAAATCTTATCTAAATCTAATCCGTGGGTTGATTCTTCATCATTAGTTACCTGAGAGCACTTTACTGTCTCTGAAGTATGAGCTGTACTTTCTGCACTTAAAGAGGATCCAATTCGTTTAAAATGAATTTTTAAGTGCTTGTCAAGATATTCAAACATTTAATCGGTGCAACATTCAACACCCTTAGTTTGAATTTTAAAATACTGACATATTTATTATATCGAATGTTTTATTCTGTTTTGGTGTACTATAGCTGCAAGGAACTGTGAAAGCAGTGATTCTTACTAAGTTCAGTTAGATAATTTTGCATAACAGTTTAGTAGTTAACACAGTTACTGATTTGTTTGATTGAATTGATAGAATCTAACGGTGTGGAATGAAAAATAAGGGAAGGGATAAATGGATATATATGTACATAAGTTTTTAATTTGGAACACTATGATCCTATTCAGAAGCAATTTCCAGCCAATTAAAGATATCCTTTCAAAATGTAACAAAGCTTGAGGATTTTTGTATGTTGATGGTGGTAAATTGTTAGTCTACGTGACCAACTGTTACGCTTGATTACCTCATTATGCTTTGTTTGGAAAGATAAAGAGTAAGCATGAGGCTGGAAAACCAAGGGGACTCTGCCTGTCATATCGTGGGATCTGATGCCTTTATGTCAGATGGGTTTTAAGATTGTCTAAGCCTTTTTTATCCTCTACTCGACCATAATGGCATACTTAAGCTTCTTTTCATTTTTCATTTGACCGTAAAATGAAAAGTATTCTTGTTTCTTTCTTTCTTTCCAAATGGTTCATTCAGATTTACATTGCCGTAATATTAACAGATAATCAGATAATGTTTTTGAATATTTTTTGAATATGTTTCATCTATATCTACTATCATTTTTTTTTGGTTTGTAGGAAGCACCAGCAGTTGTTAAATCTTACTATGATAAAAGGATAGTCGGATGCCCAGGAGGTGAAGGCGGTGAGTATCAGAGTTTTCCTTGTTTTTCTTAAATGTATTTGTGTTTACACTTCTTCCCAAGATGATGAAAAATGCTGGAATTTTGGTTATGGTGTTAAGGAGGTGAACAATTTGTTTTGATTGCAGAGGATGAACATGACGTTGTCTGGTTTTGGTTGGAGAAAGGCAAGCCTCATGAATGTCCAGTGTGTGCACAGTATTTTGTGGTAAGTAGATAATGACATTTAGTATATCTTTTCCTGTTACAGATTGATTTTAGGCAAGTTAAGAATCATTTAGTATATCTTGTACTGTTACTTAGACAGGTGTGGAGTTGAATGTCAAGATATGTAAGTATGTAGACTGAAAATTACCTACTTGTATACTTGCAATTGTAGAAATTGATTGTCAAGGACCATTGCTTGTTATTGACCGCACAGACTGAGGCTGCTCCTATAAAATATGTTCTTAGAGGCTTTTAGTTGCTTTAACCTTAAATATTTCCACAATATAAATGCCTTGACTAGTCTTAAGTATGATTATCTGGTGTTATTACATGGTTTTGGTGTTTATAGCTTATTGCTGTGAGGTAATTCCTATTTTAGCAAGAAGATATTCAAAATTAGTTAATATGAAAGTGAGAGGCTTTCAATCTTCACAACATATATTTTTTTAAATATTGTTTGGGATTGATTGAGGGCGAGCCTTGGAGTAGCGGTAAGGTTGTTCTTTTGTGACCGGAAGGTCACTGGTTTGTGTTGGAAACAGTCTCTTTGCAAAAATCCAAGATTAAGGTTGCGTACAATTGACTTTCATCCCTACCCTCGCGAAGTCAGGGAGCCTTGGGCATCGGGTTTTCCCTTTTATTGTTTGGCATCGATTACCATTCAGAGGGAAGTTTTGGTGAACCTATGTTTTGACGTCATGAAAGCAACTCACAAGTCAAAAAAAGTTAGTTTTTGTTAGGATTAAAATTTTATTAGCTGCAGGTCATGTTGAGCCAAACCAAATTATTTCTACCTGCTCAACAAGTTCCTTTATCATCAATTAACATCCCAGAAAATAGTTTAAAAATTTACATGAATATGATTTTTGTTATCTTTTGCTAATGTCATCAATGCTTTAATATATGCGTTGGCTGCTGTTTCTGAAGCACCATATAGTGTATGCATACATTAAATGCTTACATAAAAAAGTACTTATGGCTAGTTTTTATTGATTTGGCTGCAAAGGAATTGTCGGAGAATCTAACCTCAACTAGTGCAGCACATAGGTTTGTTTAAACTATTGTCATGTGTCCAGCTTTTCCATGAATGAACTATGACAGTCAGAACAAACTTCAATTAAATTCTTTTCACCTGTTCACAGAACAGTAATGGATATTAATCAAATGTCTGTTAACAAAGTGACTCTAATTATTCTATCCCTTTTTCCCCCTTAACAGCTTGAAGTGGTGGGACCTGGTGGACCACCTGGTGGACATGGCGATGATGATGATCACCATTGATTGCATCCTTCAAATTTCCTTCTGGAATAAATTCTGGAAAATGGAGAGACATTGTTTAGCATACACTAAAGCCTTTCAAAATCCTGGGGCCTATATTTGGTTTTGATTTGTCTATACCTTCTTGTGGTGTTGCAACTTCTGAGATAGAAAGCTTCTGTGATTATTTGGACACAGGATGCTCATTTTCCTGAGCTATCAATTCTGTTAGATTATGTTTTGTGCGATGCAGAATAATTGATAAAACTTGATAATTCTTTAACTGGGTTTGAATTTCTAGAACCTTAAGCAATTTTAAGCCCTAACCATAAAAGGGTTTATGTTTGAAAGAATGGAGAGGGAGGGAGTGTCAAAGAATGGAATGGCACTAACTGCATGGAAGTAATAAAAAAGGTGAATGGTAAGACTTTTGTAACCCAAAGCCACAATTTTTTATAAATGAGTGTTCTTCACTTTTTTTTTTATTTCATTTCATTATGGATTAAAGGCACCGTCTCGTGAAAGCATCTTTTGCAGATGAAAGGCCATTTGAAGCGTTCATCTGGCTTTGCATTTTCTTTAGCTTATGAAATGTTGATAATGAATTAATAAATGTGAGTAGTAGTTTGATTACAACCAGTCAATATGCCTTAGAAAATAATATAAATAATTTATGTCAAGTTAATATTATCATTACAAGAAACTTTAACTGACAATGATTCATTTATTTATATTTTGAGAAAAAAATGAAAATATAAAATTACAATGCACAAAGGAACAAAATATAGAATTGAGACCATAAATATAACACATTTTCTTCTTTTGCCTTTAATGAGATAAAGAAAAGAGAAATTGGACTAAAGGCTACCAACATGTCACCCTATTGCCTGAAGGAACAAAATAAATGAAAAAAAAAGGGTAAGCACAGAAAAATACCGAAATGACAGTTTAAATATTCTTAATTCTTACGAAGATTTATCCTAAATGCTTTTATCCGTTTCTGCGCCCTTAAAAACGCAATATAAGCATAGTGAAGTGATGGAACCTAAATCAAGTAATTGGCATCAGAACAGAATAGGTTCAAAGGCTCACACATCACATCTTACTAATAATCATAAAGGAAACATTTAGTCACTTTCTTTTCAAATTGAAGTTATAAGAAGCGACAAATGTACATATAGATTTCGGACACAGCATTACCAACCGTTATGCCATCTGGGAAAATTTCTTCATTACCTTAACTTGGTATTCCTTTTTATTAAATAATTTTTTTATCCATATATATATATTTTTTATATTACCCTTCAAATCCCAAAAAATTATCCCTTTTGACATAATTGTACCTACATTCACTGCATCAAACACATTAATTTTAAAAAATGGTTTTTACGACACGTTTTGATATTAAATAATATTTTTAATTTATATAGTGTATGTTATATTTAATATTCAATAATTTAACAAAAAATGAAACTAAACTTATAATATTCATCAATTTTGCAAAAAAATATAAGATATCTCAAATATTTATATTAAACTCAATAGAATGGTAATCGTGATCTAAGGAATTTAATAGTTGGAACTAAAAACTCAACGCAATGCAACCTTTGAACCTTCTTTTGAATTTCTATAATGAGTTGTTGTGTGAGAATCAACCGTCAGAGTTTTTGAAGTGTTGGTACCCTAATAAATTGTAAATTCATGCATCAAAGGTTTTCTCGTCATCTAGATTGAACCATGTTTTCTTCTCGGGATAAATATGTATCATTTTGAAGGACATAATGTGTATCATTTTGAAAATGAGTGAAAAAAGTTTTAAATATGTGAGTCCCCTCCATTTGTACAAATAAAAGGATATAAGGTGTGTCGTTTAAAATGACACAATTTTTTCCCTTTCTTCTTTGTTTCACAAAATCTTGATTGTGTGAGAATCAACCGCACTTTAACACCCTAATGAAAGTGAAATCTGATGATGAGGATATTCGGTTGAAAGCCTTATTCTTTACCATTCATCCTCCTTACTTTATTTAGGCAATAATAAGCTTTTACATAAACTTATTCTTTGAGACTTTAAATTGTAATATTACAAAAAAGTTCACCAATACCCATGTGGTTTGTTTCAGAATCATCTATGTTCCTGTGATTTTTTTCCTATCACATATGTTCATGTGCTTTGTAAAAAATAAGAAACCACAGAAGTATATGTGATAAAAAACATACCATTTTACAAATCACAGGGACATATGTGATAAGAAAAAAAACACAAGGGCATAAGTGATTGGACTAAACAACTGAGTCATTGGTGAACTTTTCCCTATTACATTTTATTAAAAATAACTTATATCAATTGAGTATTCATACCCAGATATCTATTTATTATTTATTAATAACAGGAAAAGCTTTTGGTGCCACGTGTCGATCTCTATTTTAATACGGTTGAAATTTTTACCACCAATCTCTATTTTGGCTTCGTTTCTTATTTTGGTTTTCTTTTAATTTATCAATTTCGTGACAAAGGAGCTTGCCTACCCCATGCTCCCAAAGCCAAGGGATAACTTATTTTTCATATGTTCAGCTTCATTAAATTATTACATGTTAAGTAGTTCTTATATTAATTTTTTATCTATGACGGTTAAAATTTAGAAAAAGAAAAGAAAACGAGAACATGAGTACAACACATTTTCTTTCTTTCTTTTTTTCTTTAAAAAAGAAAGAAAGAAGAGAGAACAAAATAAATGAAAGAAAAAGTAAGAACTGAAAGATACCGAAATGACAATTAAATATTCTTAATTCTTAGGATGATTTATACCAAATGATTTTATCCATTTATACGCCCTTAAAAACGCAATATAAGCATAATACTGAAACCTGAATCAAGTAATTGGCATCAGAACAGAATAGATTCAAAGGCTCAAACATCACATCTTGATCTTACTAATAATGAGAAAAGAAACACTTAATCACTTTTTCAGATTGAAGTTATAATTAGTGACAAATGTACATATTTTCGGACACAGCGTTACCAACCATAGTCTTCTAGATTAATCATATTTTCTTCTTTTTAATGTTTTACTTTTCCGAGCACATTGTTTCGCAAAATCTTGAACTAGTACTAATTGTACTACTACCTCCCTGTATTTGGTATCAGAATCAACCTCACTCTGCAAGGAGCACATTTTTTATACACCCGGTGTATTGAATTAGTTACACTCATTTACTAAATGGGATAATTTCTTTTTCACTATAATCCTTGTTTTTTTATATATATTTCTCTCTATGTCCTTTTAAACTTTTCTCATTTAATAAACGGATATACCAGAGTTCGGTATATCCGTAAGAGGAGGGACATTTTTACTACCAAAATTTTTTACTACTAACTTACTACCTATCTAATCACCATTGGATCAACATTTTCTCTTTTTTCAAAAACTTTTTAACATTCTCTCTCTTTGATTCAATGGTGATTAAATAGGTATAAGTTAGTAGTAGAAAATTTTGGTAGTAAGAATATCTCTCCTCTATCCGTAATATTAAAAATATTTCTCAGTCTAACACCCAAATAAAAGTGGATTATGATTATGGGGTTTTCAATTTAAAGCTTGTTAGGAGTATTGGGAGGTATTTCAATCGGTTTATTATTTTGCGACTAGTTTGATTTGATGTGAGTTTCAGGATTAAGGCGTTAAACCCCTTTCAATTGAAACATGCTCTGACCCCACCTACTTAATTTTCTGACACCAACTGAATTACCATCATTTGATTTCTGCCATGTGTATTTAGTTTCCATTAATCCTTATTCTTTACTATTTATCCTTCAATTTTTTTTTTCACTGAATAATCTACCAAGTTTCACTAATAACTGATTGATTGGGTTTTCATTTTGAAATTGGTATGTTAGGTCATCTTAAACTAAAGTTAAAAGAGTGGAGCCACAAAGAAGTCTTAGTTAAATTGGTAAATAGGATCACTTTAAGGTCATCGAAAGAATAACGGTGAATGATTATACAAAGGACCAACCATGAAGTGCAATCCAATCAAAGTTGCTAATAATAACGTGTGATTCGGTTTGCTTGTAATGATAATATTGCATGCTTATCTATCTTCTATAATAAATTAGAGTCATTTTTTTAAATAATTTCTTTATATATTTTATTTTGGGGAATGATATTGTAACAACCAATTAGTGTTACTACCAATCAATTTCACTATTAGATCAATTATATTGATCTAAATATTATATTTATTTTCATCTTTGTATGGTTATGATTTCTCATATTTAATATTTTATATTTATTCTCACATTTGTATGGTTATATTTCCAATATTTAATTTTTTCACATTAAATATGAAAATAAATATAATCGTTGGATCAACATAATCGATCTAACGAAAAAATTGATTGATAGTAACACTAGTTGATTGTAACAATATCCTATTCATTTTATTTTTTTCATTAAATACCGTAAACAATCATTTTTTAATTTTAATTTTTTACATTTAATACTCTAAATTTATTATTTTTCTTATAATTTTATTTGAATTTGCTTAATGAATTATATATTTATTCACTTACAAAAATATCAAATCTTTAATCTACATAGAACTTTAAAATATATATTAAATAAAAAATGTAATAAAAGTATACATAATTTATTCAAAATAAATAAATTTAAATTAAAAAATAAAAGAAGTTTAGAATTACATGTTATTAAGCTTACACTCTTTTAAAAAATAACGTGTAATTCTAAACTTCTTTTATTTTTTAATTTTAAATTTTTTTATTTTGAATAAATTATGTATACTTTTATTACATTTTTATTTAATATATATTTTAAATTCTATGTAGATTAAATATGCATATCTCTCTTTTAATTTTATATATTTTTGTTAACTTTTTCTATTTTATTTGAATTTGAAAATATAGAAACAATGCGTAGAATATTTAGTAGGAAAAGAAAAAACTAAAATGTGATTGTGAATTAACTTCACAAGTATATGACCGGCCATACTTAGTCTAATTTGCAAAAAAAATTTGTAAACGAATCCTATCCCAATATATATATATATATATATATATATATATATATATATATATATATATATAGTCATATTTTAATGCAGTTACTGCAGATAAGTTATCTGAAGTAAACCCAATACGACGTCGTTTTGAGGTAGAAATCATGGTATTTTTGTAATTTTAATTTATTTCAGGGTTATAATAGTCTCTATATTTATAATTTTCTAAGATTGCAATAACAAAACGACATTATTTTGAGAATAAATACAGATAACTTATCTGCATTAACTGCAGAAATATTTTTCCCTTATATGTATATGGGGTTTATACTTCTTATGCAACATAAAAATAGTCTTCTTATGCTACACTCAGATCGTTTTATGTGCCAATATTGTTAATTTTTTATTTACTTTTTTCCAATGGGATCCACCTAAGTATATCTGTGTTGCAAAAATTCTCATGTTATGTTACATAAGAAATATAAACCCTATGTGTGTGTATATATATATATATATAGCAAAGTGGCGTATCATTTGTTTTGACTTCTAATGATGATGAGCTCATATTTCTCTCTAACTTTTCTGAGGTCCAGCATAACATCAATGTAAATTGTGAAAATTTCGTAGCATTCAAAACCTCAACAGAACTAATAATTGGATAATTATCTTTTCAGTAAATATTCT
Organism: Gastrolobium villosum; assembly: GCA_032173675.1. Lineage (NCBI taxonomy): Eukaryota > Viridiplantae > Streptophyta > Magnoliopsida > Fabales > Fabaceae > Gastrolobium > Gastrolobium villosum. The sequence goes on along the minus strand of JAVKPL010006551.1, from coordinate 241,621 downwards.
TTTTGGTTCTCAGTAAATTTTATGATGCCTATTTTAATTCCTAACAAATTAAAAGGCCCATCGTGATCTCTAATAAATTCAAAATGGACGCACTTAGTTGAAATCGTGGTCCCTGACAAATTCAAAAAAAATCCATATTAGTCCCTCAAAAGGACTAAAATGGGTTCACTTTGAATATTTTAGAGATCACAAATAATCTTTTTATTTGCTGGGGACTAAAGCGAGTATCGTAAAATTTGTTTTGGACCAAAAATGATATTTACTCTTATTTTTTCTTATCAGATAAGAGTTTATTTACTTAATTACCCTTGACTTATGATAAATGCATGACTTAAATTTGGTTTTAGTGAATTTCTTATTATTAAGTTATTGTAAAATTTTAAATTCATGGTAATCAACCCCTTATCCTAACTTTTTCCTCTCTTTTTTTTTTTTTTTTTTTTCTTAAAGAAGTTTTATTGTAACTTGTGAGTTATGCTGAGGTATGTCACATCAAAGAGATGCCCAACTCGCCTAAATATTTATACACGAGTCGCTTCTGAGTTATCCTTCTTATATTTTATGGCATATATATATATATATATATATATATATATATATATATATATATATATATATATATATATTACTGTTTACAAATTTTTTAGAATTTTTTTACAAATTACACTATATTCTCCCGGATATTGTTTGTATTCTCCAGTAGTTTGTAAGAATTTGTAAACAAAAAAGTTTGTAAATATAACCTGCTCCATATATATATATATATATATATACATATGTATATATATATATATATATATCTATATATGTATATATGCATATATGTATATATATCTATATATGTATATATGTCTATATATGTATATATGTATATATATATATGTATATATGTATATATATATATATGTATATATATATATATGACAAAATATTTCAACGCTGTACCTACAGCATGATCCTTTTTTTTAGTTGTGGGGCACACTTTTCTGTATCAGCAGTAGATAACACTATCTACGCGTGCTGCATATATATATATATATATATGGGGTAAACATTTCTCACAGCTTGAGATAAGTTTATCTCAAGCTAGAAAACTACGTCGTTTTGATTAATGAAGGGTGTTTATGTAATTTTAGGTGAATTAATTAAGGGTGTTTCAGTAAAATGTATATGATATAAAAATAAATAAAATTACAAATACACCCTTCATTAATTCACCTTAAATTACATAAACACCCTTCATTAATCAAAACGACGTAGTTTTGGGGCTAGCTTGATATATATATATATATATATATATATATATATATATATATATATATATATATATATATATATATATATATATATATATATATAGGGTTTATCATTTCTGAAGCTGCGTGAGATAATGTTATCTCCGGCTATTAAATCAAACCGTACAAAGATAAATCAATGGTGATAAAGGAAGAGAGAGAGGAAGGGAATCATAACCATTCAAAGGTGAATCAATTAAAATTAGGAAATAAATAAACAAAACAACATAATTTTGGGTAGCCGGATATAACCTTATCTCAAGCAGCTTGATAAATATTTTTCTCATAACAGTTCTCAGATGAGATGTCAAATTTCAAATTTGACGCAAGTGTTAAAAGATCATATATATATATATATATATATATATATAATATGACGCCTGTCAACTTTATTTCACTTTTTAAGATTCATAAGTTGCATCATAAATTTTACTTTACATGGAATGCGCATCCACTCTACCACGTGAACTGATTCTATAGTTGAAATTCACGCAGAAACGAAGAGGAATTTTTTATTATTATTATTATTTTTTTTTTGGGAAAAAGAAGTATCATCTATACAAAGTATAATCGGTCATATTTTATATAAATATAAAATGTTACTTTTTTCTCTCTCTCTCCCCAGTCACATCACACACACACGTGTGAAGTGAAAAAAAAAAGCAACTTTTTTTTAAGATATTTCAATCGCTTCGCGATTAATTGGATTTTTTCATGTTCGGGTCAACCCGTTTAATAAATGGGTCGTGTTCGGGTTGGAAAGAAAATATTCTAAGAATAAGGCTTATAATTTTTTTTATTTTTTCTCTATTATGGTAATTTTATTGATGATATAAAAAAAAAATATACACTCTAGGTTTTTTTTTATTGAAGATTTTTTTTTTGTTATATTGCAATAAAATTTGGTGCTTTTTTGGGGCGATGAAGCACACTTATATTATAAGATGTTTGATAGAGGAGAAATTCTTTTGTTCCTGTGAATCATGATCCATGAGAATATGCTGTAAAAATGAATTTCTCATGAATATTACCAAAAATATTGTTTGGTATGTCAAAATATTTCCAGAAATATTGGCTCAAATTTCCAAAAATATTGGGTCAAATTTCCTGATTCTATATTTGGCAGATTGTCAATGATTCTTAGAAATGTGAGCTGATTTTACAAAACTAACTTTTGATGAATTTTTGAATGCAACCATGAAGCATAGCTGAACGCAATAGAGGCATTGTGAAAGAAAAGAGAGTAACCCACGATTTTGTGAAGGAGAATATCAGGACTTTAACAAAGAGAATGTATTTTAATTATGAAAATATTAAAGTAAGCTTATTTATGTACTATAAATTATGTAAAAAAATTTGATTCACCGGGAATCTAACCCACCTGGTGGTATTGTTTTATAGAATTCTTATTAACAATTTTATTTTTCAGTAATCTCATTTTTTCAAAAAAAATTTAAAAATTCTTATACTAAATGTGGTAACTGAGATTTTTAATATGAATTTTTTGGAAATTTAAAAATTATTCCTCAATCAAACAGCCGAAAGCAACAAGCATTATTTCACTCCGTGTGTTTTGTGAAATTTTCTCAAGAAGTTTTGCTCTCACCCCTTTTAAAATGGTATTCGACTTAAATTTATTAAAAACTTATTAATCGTGTTTAAATATGTGGAAAATATTTTTAACATAAGAGATGGGCAAATGATTTCTGGCAAAAGGAAAAGTATTTATCCTTTTAAATAACACAACTTATATCTTTTCACTCTCACAGAAAATGGGACTCATACCTTTACTTTTTTTTTCAATTCTCTCCTCCTTTATCCATCTCTTTCTCTCTCTTAAAATGACATCAATTTACATCCTTTAAAATGATACACACTTTACCAAAAAAAATCTCTATGCCACTGAAACAAAATAATAGAGAAAGCAAACGAAAGAGAGAGAAAAGGGGTGGGTTATGTCTCAATAGCAGAGACTTCTATCTGCCATTAAGCAGAAAATATTTTCCGATAAGAGATTTATAAATAAACTCATAAGTGTAAAAAGCAACGAAATTTATTAAAAGAATAACGAGTATGCGTGAATCTAATGGACTCGTTTTTCTGAGTGCCTTTAACATCTTTCCCATCAAAGTTAAAAAAGGTGAAGCATATAAAGTTAATTTTGTCCTAACAAAGATTTTATCCTCATCCATTAATTAATCTATAATCATGAGTGACACAAAGAGAAGCTAGAAACAAGTTTGTTATGGTTCACAAATGTCTAGTCAATAGATGAACACTAGCTTCTTGGCCTAGATGAAAGTAATCCAATTGATACCACAAGTTTTCCATTTTGTGTTCACAGATTGTTCTCCTTCTCTTCAAGGGAAGGAATATTTTTCCCAGTGTGCATGCCAGCTTAATGCAAATTGGAGCTCTAAAATATTTGAAAATGGTCACACTCGAGTTGCACTAATTTTAGAATTTCCAAGTTTACTCATCTTTTCAATTAGGTACTCAATATGTTCCCTTGTTGTAATGCCTATTTAAGCTCCTTAATTTGCAAGATTACATCCATCATATTATATAGTTCTTTAATCTTCAATGAGGAGATGGTGCCAACAGCATATCTTGTCTCCTTATAAACAAATGCTCATTTGTACTCACATTGTTATTATTATTATTATTTTGCATATGAAACTATTCTTTTACTGTTTTTGTGTGGGGCTAGGGAGGAGTTGACAATAAAAAGAAGAAAAGTTGCTTGAAGTTCTCCTCAGATAAGGGAAAACACTTTAATTTTTTGACTTAGGAAGACATTAGGTGCTCAACTATGTATTGGTAATCCAATTAGAATCTGTCATTTTACTGTGTCAGATACTTATTTGAGGTTTAAGTCAATCAATTTAATATTATTGTTGCTGTTATTGTGCTAGCACTGTCTTATATTCAATAATCAAACATAATATTTAGCATCTTTTTATGCAATGTAGATCTCCTAGTCTTAGATATAGAAATCTAACACCGACTAAAATGTTATTCTTCACCCTCAAATTGTCATTATTTTTCAAATCCTTTATTTAAATGTTGTCTAATCAAAAGGCTCAAAATACAAAATAAGTTTGTCTGAATTGTACATAATACTTATATCAACGCTGGTATATTTTAAACCCAGAAGGTTTAATGCATTGCATTAATAAAAAAAAATAAAAGCTGAAAGTGAAGAGTGTGAACTACCAAAATATCTTCACCCTCAAATTGTCATCTTTTTTAAAACTTTCAAATCCTTTATTTAAATGTTGAAGAAAAGGCTCAAAAGAGGATAATATTTAAACGGATTCACTTTTCTTCAAGTGGGTCCTTGGGAAGAAAGTAGTAAACATGGTAGGATTTAACAAATCAATGTCACTTTTATACTTTTATACCTTATTTTCTTTCTCTTAATTTTTTTAATAAAAAGAAAGTGCAAAGAATTAGTCTTTCTTATGTTGTTATCTGGTACGTACACATAAAAATGTGTGGGGCCCATGTGAGGGTGAGGCTATATGAAAAGAAGAGAGAAATAAAATATGTTGGATCTACATTAATGATTTTATATATGTATGCATTAAGAAAAATTAAAAAATTAAAAGTGAAAGTGAAAAGTGTTAGCACTGCAGCCAGTTCAATTAAAAAAGAGAGGAAATATTTAAACGGATTCACTTTTCTTCAAGTTATCACTAGAGATAAAGTTATATATAGTGAGCTCAAAACGACGTTTTTGGGACGGAAATCAAGGTGGTTTTGTAATTATAATATATTGCATGGTTATATTAGTCTTTATCTTTATAATTTTTTAATCTTATAACCCAAAACGACGTTGTTTTGAAAAATAAAATATGGGATCCGTATATTTTTATATGTGTAGGTGAAAAATTATTTCCTATAACATGAAAAACACTAAAATGAGATGTAGAAATAAAATTGTTATTAACATATTAACAAGAAGGATCATCAAAGTTTGATTGAAATTAGGTAAAAGAAACAAAAAATTGTTGGTGGTGGGTTCTTTTTCAGGAGCTTGATTAAATTCCAATATTTGAGCATATCCAATTTGAATTGTTCACAAGTTAGTCCAGAATCTCCATCAATGAAGGCGTAGAACTTCAGAAAGAATGGCACAAAAACGACATTTTAAATATTTCCAAGTAATTAAGCCGCATGAAAGCTGCATTTTATAGGTGAACAGACATAGTGGAACAATGAATGTACTCATTGACTTATGCATATATAGTGGCTCTGCCTCTCTCTATAGTTCAAATTTATCCTGTAGATGATGATGGGATATAGGATATATGCCATGCTAGGTCCACTTTTCACTTCGTAATAAACTACATATTTGTTATTACTGTGAGAATCAAAGCTGCAAATATCTGCACAACTTGGAGATACCAAAACAGAAAATCAATATATAAACAAAATAAAAGAATTTGGCCGGTGGAATGTATCCAAGTTGGAGTTAACTAAAGCCTTTTCTACCTGACAATGAAAAAGATAAACAGCAATCTGCTAATAATTTATTAATAAGACTTTGTTAACCATGGGCTTTGCTTCCGTTATGCTTCTTAAGAATCCTTCTTTTGGCTTAATGTTTACTATTTGTTATTCTAAAGCAGTTGCTTTTCTCTCTGAGAGATATTTTGACTCTGGAATAAGACTTACAAGTCGTCTTACTCCCCATTTCAACCGCTGTTGGATGAAAATCAATGGTTGTCGTTTATAGTATAATTAATAATTATTATGATTTCCTAAATTATAACTGTTGATTTAACCGTTGATTTCCGTCCATCTAATGGTTATAGTTTAAGAAATCATACTAATTAATTAATTATGAAAGGTCAGGATCATTTTACACGAGTGTAAGTTACACTCTCAATCTTATCCGTGCCCGTTGATCTCACTTGGGGCTCTAATTTTTTAGTAATGGGAGCCATTGGATACAAGTCGATCAATCGTCAATATATATAGTGTAAGACTTATAACTCTTACACCGGTTTAAGAATATTCTGCCCCAATTATGAATTACACTACAAATGATAAATATTGATTTCCGTCATTAACGATTGAGATGAGGAGTAAGACTTCTAAATCTTACTCTGGAATCAAAAACACTTATATATATATATATATATATATATATATATATATATATATATATATATGGGCAGGATATTCTTACACCAGTGTAAGAATTAGAAGTCTTACACTCAATCTTGATCATTGATCCACTTGTATCCAATGGCTCACATTACTAAAAAATTAGAGCCTTAGATATAAATAGAATCAATGGTTAAGATTGAGAGTGTGACTCAGTGGCGGAGCCACGTTGTGGCCTGCAGGTGTCTTGGCACCGGCTTAGTTAGCCACGTTCATTTAGCCACACTTGAAACGTAGCAAATTCTGTTTCGATTTTTTAAAAAAGTAGCCACGTCTTGGTCGTAGCCAAAGAACCATAGCTATTTGGGCACTGGCTGAATTTTTTGGCACTTGCTACCATGTCATGCTGGCTCCGCCGTTGGTGTAACTTACACTGGTGTAAAATGATCCTGACCATATATATATATATATATATATATATATATATATATATATATATAGGGAGGATATTCTTATTACCAAAATTTTCTACTACTAACTTACTACCTATCTAATCACCATTGAATCAAAGAGAGAAAATGTTAAAAAAAATTTGAAAAAAGAGAAAATGTTGATCTAATGGTGATTAGATAGGTAATAAGTTGGTAGTAAAAAATTTTGGTAGTAAGAATATCCCTCCTATATATATATATATATATATATATATGGGCAAGGTATTTTATATTAATATAAGATATATTCTCAATCTTAATTATTGATTTCATTGGTACCAAACTACTCACATGATTATTAAACTAAAGGCGTTAGGTACAAGCAGATTAAGATTAAGATTGAGTATAAGACTTGTTATTCTTACACTAATATAAATTGATCGCTATCCATATATGTGTGTGTTTAAGAACTTATATGTCAATGTGTTTAAGAGCTTATATGCTTTTGCTTTTGTTTGTCATCGTACTAAAGAGAAACTGTAATTTGTAATAATGTTTCACATGAGTTTAAACAAACACAACTTTTCTTCACGTGGGGTTTGAGCAGCTAGTTTTAGTGGAAAACAACAAAGCAAGATTGAGGAAGGTTATAGTAAAAGGTATACATGCTTTTTCTAATCACTTCTACTTTGGGATCCAGGTTAATGAGCTTAAATGTTATCTATTAATAAATGTTATCTATTAAGAACAGAAAGCAGTGGAAAATACCTAGAAGCTCCACTCCCCTTTCCAATTACAATCCTTTGATAACTTGAGCACACAAAAAGTGAAGAAAAAAGATTAAAAAAAAACTTTAGTTTGAGGTTAATGGGTATCCATCAATCAAGCAGGAATTCATAAACAAATATGATAGTTACAAGCATGGTTATTCTTTCTTGTTTTCAGTAATATTCTTGAGTTGTTGTTGTTGTTGTTGATGTTATCTTTATTTTCTGGCCACTGCCCACAAGCATAGATTCTCTCAATGTGGGAGTCCAGAGCAGAGTCCTCTCTGTCCTTGCTGTGTGCCTTAGAAATGGATGAATGTGCTTTGCTCTGCTTGGATTCTCTCTGCCCATAAAAGGTTTTCTGCTTTTGTCTCTCCTTTTCATGGATGCTCTCTTAGGCGGTTCTAGGCACAGTCTATAGCTGGTTTGATGTGAACACTACACGTACATAACAATGCACACACACATACACGTTTTATTCCTACTCCACCTTACCCTTCTGGGTATAAAAAGGAATCACCCTTCTGCATTTTTTTTCATTGCAGAACCTCTTCATAGTCACTTGATTTGGCTTCAATAGGTGATAGCACTTTTGAATAGTTTGTAACAGCAAAATGAGCTATGCACATTATCATATGGCCTCTGGTTAGTTCTTTTGCTTCTCTTGTTTGTCCTTTATCCTTGCTTGCAGCTTGCATGAACTGTGGATAGCCTTAACTTTTTCTTGCAACAACTTGTTTTGAAGTCTATCAGAGATATCTATAAACTTTATATTCCATTTTGCAGGTAGTAGAACTGCTAGAAGAACTTTGGAGTTTGGGAAGACACATGTAGTGAGGCCAAAAGGAAAACACCAAGCCACTATTGTTTGGCTGCATGGTCTTGGTGATAATGGTTTGAGGTATGGACGCAATTTCTTCAATATTGTTATATGCTTTGCTAGCATTGTCACGACTATCAGTTAATCATTCACCTACGGAGCCTGTATTGTACTTCTTCTAGTGTGGATCCTTTTATTGCTTTCACCCTCTCAAACTTGTACACCTTATTTTCTCATCATTACTTTTCTTCTTTAATAACGGGACGAACCGGAGCAGTGGTAAAACTGTTTCTTCATATATATATATATATATATATATATATATATATATATATATATATATATATATATATAATCCAGGAAACAGCCTCTTTGCAATTATGCGAGGGTAAGGCTGTGTACAAGGATTTCCTCCACCCTACACTCGTTAGTCGGGTTTAACGGGGAGTGATTTTTTTTTATTTTTTTTTTACTTTTCTTCTTTACCCAAACCCTTTTTTTGTTTTTCTTTTTAGCTCTGCTCTTTCTGAGTTATGAGGTAAATATGGGAAGTATTTCTGACAAGAATACTCTGCATAGTGAGAAAGAAAGTCAAATATATTAGATGGATCCAAAGTTGGGTTTTCCTGATGTTGTATGTTTTCAGTGTGGAGTTTCTTTCAGCTAAGATTCTAAATGGAATAAATCTTGGAAAAAGTTGTTATATTAATTGTTGGAAGTTTGATTTGGAAGAGTATATACTAGATTGCTAACTGGGGGACCGCAAGCACAAGATCACTTCTTTCTCTACTAAAATGAGCAACTTGACATGACTTTTGACAGAAGAATATTTTTATGAATAGGAAAACTCAATACTTTCTAGAATTATTCTTTGAACATTGTGTTTTGAGTGGTCACAGAAAATACCAATGACTTCGATCATTTGAACACATGGATTTTTATCTAGCAAATCTGTGTTTTCCTAATTGATGCTTGCTATCTTCTTTGATTCTAATCAACGAGACAAACATAATAAGGATCTTGAGTTTGGTTTTTTTGCAGCTCATCTCAGCTCCTGGAATCCCTTCCACTTCCAAATGTAAGAAATGAACTTAACCTATTTTTCTTTTCCAAATTCATATTCTCATTCCATATAATATTTTGATAATTCTTTTTTTTTTTTTACTATTCTCTGGTACTAGATATGTGATGATATTTCTTATGATGTGATATGGTGCAGATAAAATGGATTTGCCCAACTGCTCCTACCCGCCCTGTAGCAATACTTGGTGGTTTTTCTTGCACTGCATGTAATATTAAACCCCTCTTGTGTTTCTATTCTTTCTAATTAAATCAGCACTGTGCAACTGTAAACTAACACTTCCTGCCATATATATAAAACCTTACTTCCTTATTTAACATTGATCAGGGTTTGATATGGGAGAACTTTCAGAAGAGGGTCCAGATGATTGGGAGGGTTTAGATGCCTCAGCTGCACATATTGCCAACTTGTTGTCAACAGAGCCACCTGATGGTAATTAAGGCTAAATAATAATTAATAGTTGCCTAATTATTTTTCACTTCTACTAGGTCTCATGAGTCATGACATCATTCCACATGAGACAAGAAGATTTTTCTTCATCTATCATCCTAATTGATAAGGGGACGAATTGGAGCAGTGGTAAAACTGTTCCTTCATGACTGAAAGGTCATGAGTTCGAATTCAGGAAATAGCTTCTTTGTAAAATTATGCAAGGGTAAAGTTGCGTACAAGGATTTCCTCCACCCCACACTCGCTAGTCAGGTTTAACAGAGAGCGGTTTTTTTATCATCCTCATTGATCAAACTCTAATACGTGCTATAGTCTACTGCTACCTTTAAGCATATCCAATTTGGGACTTGTAATTGATATTTTTAAGATTCATTCTGTTGATGAATTTCAATAAGACAGTGACTTTTTGTGACAGTGAAAGTTGGAATTGGAGGCTTCAGTATGGGTGCAGCAATAGCTCTATATTCTGCAACATGTTTTGCCATGGGAAGGTATGGAAATGGCATCCCTTACCCTGTCAACTTAAGAGCAGTTGTTGGACTAAGTGGCTGGCTTCCAGGATCAAGGTATGATCATAATATTTGTTCTGCATCACTCTCTACTATTTACTCATCACAACTCCCTTAAATCATCTGTATATCTTGTGCTCCATGTTGTCACATGCTAAACTCTAATGTTTGTTTCCACTGTGGTTGGCAATTGCTGTTTATGTAGGAGCTTGAGGAACAAGATAGAAGTGTCACACGAAGCAAGAAGGCGAGCTGCTTCATTACCCATTTTGCTGAGCCATGGAATCAGTACGTTACATCTTATATGTTGTGAACTGTTTCTTTTTATTTGAGAGATGTGCTTATAGATCAAACACTATTTTACTGCACTAGACTGAAGCATGGATTAAGAAATTTGTAGTTGCTCTGAATACCAATCCCATTAGTCACGGCACACTGATTCAGATATCCTTTTGATAAAACATGTATCACAGTTTTATCATCTATTTGAAGTAGATTCATGATCTGATGTTCCAAATTCCTTTCTACCACTTCATGGATACATTGCATAAATTGGAGCCTTTTGCTGCTATCAATAAGTTTGTACAATTTAGCATGTACATACTGCTACTGTTTATATTAAATAAATGATGATCTATTTAAATTAAAGCACACATAAAGAAGCATAGTTGTTAATTGAAGCCAACCAAAATTCATTTTGTAGGTGATGATGTAGTCCTCTACAAATATGGAGAGAAATCAGCCCAATCCTTAAGTTCAGCAGGGTTTCGATATATTACATTCAAATCCTATGAAGGGTAACTTCTCTTTTTTTAAGTAGAAACAACCCAACTTTGAATGAAAATCCCGGATCAGATTAAAGCAATTGTTTCATTTTTTTGACTTTTCATTTTGTGCAGGCTTGGTCATTATACAGTTCCAAGGGAAATGGATGAGGTCTCCAATTGGCTTAGCTCAAGGTTGGGGCTTGGGGGACCCTCATAAATTAACACAGTATCAGTCAGGGCATACCTGTAGAAGTTATGTTGAACAATAACAAGGAAGATGGAGATGGAGATGAACAAGGTGGCTTGATCATGGAACGGTTCACGGGTATATATACTATGGTATAGGAGAATTAGTTTTCTGGGTCCTTTTTGTCATGTTGCTGAGAAATAAAGATCTGAATGTGGTTTTTTTTATTTTATGTATTTCACTCTATATTATTATAGAACCTAGAGACAGGGTCAGGTGTACTATTGGAAAGATTTTGTTTTAATTATTGTGATATTGAAGGGAACTTAGCTTAAAAATTTCTCAATGTCAAAGGAATTTTTTTTCTATTTTTGGTATAATGCTAGATCAGTCGCTCAATTTCCATTATGTGATAGCATCCAAAACCGGATGCATAAAAATGCAGTCTTGACTCTTATGTACTTCATGTAAAATACATTCATATTAAAGTAAGGCAGAAAGGGAAAATAGAAAAACTTACATAAAGGAATATCCAAACTTCTTATTTGACTATAATATAGAAATTCAGGTACAAGGAATTCACATAGTATCATCTTTCAGCAGCTGAAATAGATGATATCAAGCAAGTTTTTGTAAACTACATCTCTTGAATCTTATCACCTTTAGGCATGCTTTTACTGCTTGGACGTAATATCTTTAAGCTTTTCCTTCAGTTCACCAGTCTACAAATATATAAAATATTATTGAACAGTACAGGACATAATAATAGGCACAAGCAAAAAAATGATCAAGGATTTACACAGGAACTAACCTGGTGCATGTTGAGAATAATATCTGATCCCCCAATAAACTCTCCCTTAATGAAAATTTGAGGAAATGTTGGCCAGTTACTGCAAAGAAAGAACACAGAGAACACTAACATATCAACTTGAAAACTCCGTATTCACTGATATAAATTGTAAAACCCCTTCAACTCAACTTGATAGGGTATCCCCACACCCTTGGTATCAAGAGCTGCTGATAGTTGATGATTAAATATTAATGCTCAAAATAGCACAACCCATTGCATAAAACCTCAGCTCAAGGAAAGAGAGAGCAGGTAATAAATTAAGCCAAACAAACAAGATAGCAAAATTTGTGAATGAGTTATAGAGAGAAAGAATCAATATAGAGTGAGGACTTGCATGAAGAAAGATAAAGAGGTCGATATTGTAAAGAACCTTGGGATACACCACCCCAAAAGCTAGCTCAAAGGGTGGGAGTGCCCAAGGCCTTATAAATTCCACATTAGTTGTTCATCCAACCAATATGGGACTATATATCTCAACAAGCCCCCTCACACGAGAGCCCATTGGGCTTGAAGAGTGGATAATGCAACAGGCCCAGCCTACCTATGCTAAGAAATTTCACTAGAGAAAGTGGGGGACGGCGAGGCACTGATACCACGTAAAGAACCTTGGGATACACCACCCCAAAAGCTAGCTCAAAGGGTGCGAGTGCCCAAGGCCTTATAAATTCCACATTAGTTGTTCATCCACACAATGTGAGACTATATATCTCAAGCTATTAAGTGGACTTGATGGCTGGATTACTGTCTGCAGTGGCAGGTCAGGAATTTTGCTCATTAAGGGAAGAAGCAGAGAGAGAAGGAGCAAAGTGAGTCACAAGTCTTAGACTGTAGGAATTTGATAATTTGATATTGGAAAGTGGAATTTTAATTCTAATTCCGATTCTTAGTCTCAATTCTGAACTCAATTCCAACAGCCAGACATGGGCCCAGGATAACTTCTCAGCCCAACACAATGCCAAACTATCATCCATCAAAATTTCTTTGTATACCTATAAACCACAATTGCAGATGACTGATACTCTTTATTTGAGTGTCATATATGTAATGTAATATGTTACGGAGGAGCCGTAAAAAGATCAACAAGCATGAAGTTACCTGAAGGCCTTTACAGCATTTTTCACTTCAGGATCCTCCAAAATGTTTCTGGCACTTATAGAAACATCTGCAATAGCAACAAATAATGATAATTGTAGCTTACAGAATTGTTACCAAATAATGTAATTTATATTTCTAACAAATTTCTTCTACAACTTCACCACAGAGTAACAAAAAGAACAAAGTTATCAGCAAAAAGAAAAACTCGTTTTGAACTTAGAAGCATAGCATATAGATCATTATAGTTAAATTCCAGGCTAGCAGACATACTTCTCTTTATTCTTGTTTCCTTCAGTTTTGTCATTAAAAAAATATAATATTTTCATTTTATGCCGGTGAATTCTAAATGATGGCATTGAACTAAATTAAACTGTAGAACTTGAGAATATAGCAATACAATAGCCACTACAAAGTGATGCCGAAAGCGCATAGAAAAGTGGCTAAACAGAAAGTTAGGATTTCACAAAAGAGTAACCATCCAGTTCTCAATTTCTAATTCTCAAATAAAAAAATTCAACTCCTAAAATAAGGGTCATAAACACCCTTTTATAGACTAATTACAAATTGATTCAAAATTCTAAATTCTAAAATTCTAAAATCCTCCTAAATTAAACATAGCGACAACTAACCTCTAAAAATAAATAAATAATTATAATTAAAATAATTACAATTAAATCATTCAAAATACTTCCCAAAATCTTATATCTCAAATCATGCCAAATGTGTTGCTTTCCTTTTCTTGTCAAACAAATCACAATCATATCTGATGCTTCATTTAGACTTGGGTTTGACTGTAATTTGTGATATTTCAAATTACTGCTTCTTTTAACAATTGGGCCATATTTATTGGGCCACAATTCTGGTTGCCTCTGGGCTTCCTGAATCAATAGTTGGGCCATGTGCAATGGGCCAACTGTAAGTACATCACAAAGTCAGCTGTAATCACCATATGATTTATTAGAAATGTAATCCTACATCCATATTGAGTCTAAACTTCTTTCTTCTTTTAAATATTCTTTATACCAAAGGCTCATATCTTTAAAGCCTCTCAAATATTGACACATATACGGCACACTCACACCAAGAATCTCACAAGTACCAGTACTAGTCCGTGCGGTCTCATGCTCTTATTTTGTAAAAAAATTGTATTTTCCATGCCATAATTTTTCATTGTGCCCTTGCAACTCAGAACATTATATAGGAGCAAAATATTTGGAACATGGAGAAAAGGAACACTTCCACCATGAAGAGACAATTTCTCAACATATAATTTCGTGTATAAGTTACGGTTTAAATACTTACCATATTGTTTTAAAACTCTAACTGCAAGCGAACTAAAACCACATTGTGGAAAATCAGGCACACCTTTCATGTAAATCATAACAGGATTATCCTTGACATCCTGCACATATCAATTAAAGTGAACAAGAGTTCAAGTTACAGATTACTCACATTATCAAAACAAGAAAGAAAAAAATAGAGTAACATTTGACACATATAAGATTCAATTGATATAAATTTACCTTCTCAACAACATTTGCCAAAGAAATGCCAGAACTCTCAAGCTTATTAGATGGCTTGAAGTCATCATGCGTGTCAGAATCATTTGACACAGTAGTCGAGTATCTCACTCGATAATGGTTAAACAAACCATTTAACTGCTAACATGTTAAAGGAAGACCATCACAAAAGGAAATTACAACTTGCAGTTTGAAGAATTAAAAAAGCTAACCAATAATAGTTGGCACTAATTAATAGAGTAATTCAATGGTATATATATATATATATATATAGGGTTCTTCATTTCTGTTGTCACTACTGATGGAAAAACTTGCAGCAAATATATTATAGTAGGATATGGAGCCGGATCCTGAAATTAACAAAAAAAACAAAAAAAATAGGAACCAGATCCTGATGGAAGTAAGTGCTGCTGCAAATTTTCTCATATGCAGCAACGGAGAGCTATTAAAGCCATATATATTACTTACCACCTTCTTGAAAATCAATATGGGGTAAGTGAAGCCAAGGATGAACCAAGCATACATAATGCTTAATCAGGTGCCCATAAAGTTTATTAAGCAGATTAAATACAAAAAGCAAAAGGACCAAAATTTTATTCAAATAAAAAGAATAAAACAGCCTCACTTTTACAAGGAAAATGAATACATCGAGAGTAAGACCTAGGAAACTGTTTCCAATCTCCCCAAAGTTCTACTTCTATGTATAATAGATAAAACACCCACTTAACTTCAATTATTCAACACCCTAAATGGAAAAATAATATACAAGAAAAAAAATCCAACTTGACTCAGCACAAAGTTCAAAAATTTAGCCAAGATGGATTGAACTCACAAGGTGAAAAAAAATGACAAAACAAGCGATACCCATTAGGGAGAGTTGAGCAAAGAATGCAACTTTGTATGATTCACAAAATTGGATGCCAAAAATAAACTAGTAATGATTAAACAAGCATAAAAATCAAAGCTTGAAGATCTTACAGGCCTGCTGAGAGAACGAGCTGCGATTCCCTTCAAGAGCATGTTCGACAAGGATGTCGCCATTTGAATGCACCAAGGAACGAAAATCTGAATGCACCTAACACTTAACTAACCTTTTGAATGCCACATTCATCGGTTTAGGGGTGGAAAATAAAAAAAGGAACATTTTTTAGAAAAAAAAAAAAAAAATATATATATATATTCTTAATATCAAACTTTTCAACTACTAACTTATTATCACCAATATGAATAATGCTGAAAGAGAGAGAGAGAGAGAGAGAAAAAATGTATATTTTTAAAGGTCAGAAATGCCCCTGGATAATCTTTCTTATTCCAAAACCCAAAACCCTTTTTCTCCCTCAACTATCTACTCCGCAGCCTCTGCAACACAGAGCTCAGAGACGCCATCAAAAATTTGTAACCTTTGATTGGTTTCCTTTCTTATTATTTATTTATTTATTTATTTATTTATTTATTTAGGTTAGTTCTTAGTTTTCATTCTTCTCCTTTAACTTTCCCTTCTTTCTTTTCTATTTAACAAATTTCCTGCAAATTCTTCTGCTTCATTTGCATGCTGTTCTTTCGAGAGGTAGAATAGAACCCATTTATTTTTTTTAATATGTTATGTGTGTGAGCATTTGTTTGCAAAGACGTTGATTTGAAATTTGCATGTTATGAAGTTTTATGATTTGTTGCATTGGTTTCACCAGTTTGTTCTGGTAGTTGAACTTTCAGTAATTTGTGATTTTTATGTTACTGTTGAGCGACCCAATTGGTCTCTTGGTTTGGATAACTACAAAAGTTAAGACCTTTACTTAGTATTGATTGCCTCATGTCTGATTCAGGTGTTGTTACTAGCTCTTTCAAAAGTTTTCTACTTGGAAGAAGAAGGTTGACTGAGATGGTGAAGGACAACTTGAAGAAACATGTTCTTACTGCTTTCACTCCTAATGGCGACTACGTGGCTATTCTGTCTCCCAATGGAATGGCCAAAGTAAACTCACCTTCTTCTCCCCTCCTTACATCTGATATTTGGTAGTAGTTTTCCCTCCTTACATATGATATTTGGTAGTAGTTTTCCTGAACCATTCCAGGATAAAAGCATGGTTTAATATTGTTAGTTGTTATTGATAAAAGTGATTCTTCTTCCTCCTGTTTTGGATAATAGGAAAGAGTTTCTTGATTATTAGCATTGTGGCTTTGTTTTAGTGCTTGTAGAGAGCTGTACACATGAGATTCTTTTTGTTTTTGAGAATAGAGGAATTGAGAGTTTTCCTCTTGGGCACTTACCTTTGGCAATTTTTTGAATTACATTTTATTTTTGCCACAACAGTTAATAAATCTTACTCTTGCAGTTTATATTCTACAAGTTTTCTTCAAGGGGTTTGCATTCATCATTCAACATGACACAAAAAAATTTCCTACAAATACAACATTTTGTGGGGCCCGCAATTTTTGAAGCCAAAAAAAAAAAAAAAAAACTAAGGCACGCAAAACGAATCTCTATAACATTACACAATCACTTTTTCTACAACATAACTCTTATAAAACCCTTTCTTCAAATATGCTTTAAGACCGAGTTAGCTTAAATAGTACCTAATGAGATTTATGAATGGCATTCTTCAACCAGCGAGCCAAAGTAGTGTTCAATGTTCAATATGCATTGCCGTTGCCAATGAGACTTTGTTGGATTTTGCAATTCTATGATTGTACTTCCTATGGTTCTTGTGAGGCTGATAACGAAAAATGATCTTATAATTTTCAGGTTTGGAACACAGAGAGTGGATATTTGTTAGCCGAGTGGAAGCCATCAGATGGAGAAGATCATGATATTCCATATTCTTGTATTGCATGCAGCTTTTTTGGAAAAAAGGTAGTGTGGACTTTTGGGGAACCTTTTAATCAATAGCGCTTTTATATGTGGGAATCTTACTCTCTTTTTTCTGATTTGGACTGTGCGTATTTGTAATTAGCGTAGAAAAGAACAGGGAACTTGCTTATTAGCTCTTGGCACAATCGATGGAAGTGTTCTGGTTGTTGATGTTTCCACTGGTGAGAGAAAGTGGACTACTAGCCATCCCGGGTATTGTTATATTTCTTTTTTGCTTTTTTATGAAATTTTTTCTATTTATTTATCTTATAAAGTCTCAAAACATAGTGGTATTGTAGAACAAAGTAAAACTATACTTGAAAAAGGTATTTGAAATCATATATTGAATTGTAAATAAATCTGTACAAGAGTACTCTATATATAGATTACAGAAAAACCTAATGGGCCATGCCCAAAAAGAATAAAAATAAAACCTAGAGAAATCTAGATCCTTCTAGAGGATTCTAAATAATTACAAATAAATTTATAAAAAACTAATTTCTAATATTTACAACAAATAAATTAGCCTAATATTTACAATAACTATCCATACAAATGAGTGCTTTTTGGTTGTCTTCCCTCTAATCTCCATGCATGGTAAAAGCCATCCATGTTTGATTATGTAAAAGTGTTGCTTGACTTTGGTTCCTATAGAGACATGTAGTTGGTCTGAAAAAATCTCATTAGTGGGACCCAACTATAAAATCTCATGTACAAACAGCTTGGTACTCATGTCTACCCAAGAATTTCCCTAGCTAATTAAGCAATATTTATTCAACTGCACTGGATATTCTCCATGTTCACTGCTACATTCTCATTTAACATTTTAATAATCATTTATAACATTCCTTTCTCCATTTTAACGCATTGGTTTTGTTGGATCATCGGTGTGTGAATGAGGGTATTGGTCACTGATATAATAAATATATGTATTGTTCATTTTGATCTATGGTGTATATTAATGAAAATTTAGTACATGGATTATATTCTTCCATCTCAAAGTTAGGAGCTTGTTAATTTCCTTAATAGTATCACAAGTAGGCATTCTTGTATTACTTTTTACATTTTGATATGAGATTAAAATGATAATTAATACCAGTATGTAATATATTGTTCTTGTCGTGTTACAGGGGTGTTTGTGGACTTTCGTTTGCAAATAAAGGACATCTTCTTCGAATTGTTGGACATAATGGGATGGCATATGAGATTAATACTGAAACAGGAGAGCTTTTAAAGGAGTTTAAAATCTCAAAGAAGTCCATCTCTTCTCTGGCTTTCTCGCACGGTGAGTACTAAATCCATTTGGATCTTGGTCCATCATAATCATTGATCTTCTTACTTGAACATTGACACACGCCATTTTTCTTATTTTCCAGATGAAAAATATTTAGCTGTTGTCAGCACTAAACTACGGGTGATAAGCTGGGAAAGTGAGAAAGAGGTTCTGAAGTTCCCTAATGATTTGGTAAACTTCTTTATCTATTCTGGATATGAATATTTGTCTTTACAAGCTCAAAGCATCATCAGATTTTACTTTTATTCCTTAACAGGGAAATGTGCAGTATGTTTCTATATCCAGTGATGCCAAAGATTTAGTTACATCAGATTTTGAGGGTAAACATCTTCAAGTTTGGAGGTGTCATTTAAACTCTGGAACTGTGAGTACTGGTCCTACACTTACCGTGAGGCATCCTCCATTAGTTTTGGAATGCCAGCATGGTTGCAATGAAGATGATTTAGTTGTCTTGGCAGTTTCGGGTTCAGGTGCAGCCCATATATGGAATTTGAATGCCTCCTCTGAAGATCAGATACGCCAAACTAAATTTACTATGAAGACAAAAAAAGTTGAAAATGATAAGGAATACAGTGAAAGTTCAAAGAAAAAGCGTTGTTCAATTATTGCATCCAGATTGCAACCTGTAGGGGAAGACAAACAGATGAAAGCTCTTGTGACTTATGGCTCTGTAGATCATCCACAGTTTAGTGTCTTAGATATTATCAATTCAGGGGAGAATATATTATTAAATGCGGGTGATGAGACTGATTCTGTTCAGCAGCATGACAGTCCTAGGAAAGGTCTGATATACTCATTAATCATTATGTTTTTAGATCATCTTACCCCCTCCTTTTTTCTTCCTTTTGAGTAAATATTAGGTGATTCTAATATTTATTTTGTTGTCAGAATAAATATTAGAATCTGGATGCAATAAAACCAATACATATATTTATTTTGTTTTTAGATCATTATTCTGTTACAATCTTTTTACTCTGGGAAACAGCCTCTTTGCAATTAGTTAAAATAAGGCTGTGTACAAGAATTGCCCTCACCCCACCCTCGCTAGTCGAGGTTTAATAGGGAATGGTTTTTTTTTTTTTTTTTCCTGTATAGGTTTGTTTGTCCCTACTAGTTCTCTAAATGTTTCAAACTCTTATACATGTCCTTATGACTTGGAACTGGTATCAGTACCAACAGAAAGCAAGAAGTCTAAGAAAAGACAAGCAACATCTGATCCTGATCTTCCAGCCACAACAGACAAGGTGGATTCCGGTAAGAAAATTTTAATTTGTTAGTCAGCATGAGTAAACTTGTTTCATCTGCATTGAGTATCTTGGTCTTTGGAATCCCTTTTCTTGGTCTTTTGTTCCCATTGAAATTGAGATTACGGTTTTTTTACCGGTTGTTTATTAACCTGATTTCGAAGAGTACCTGTACTATTGGTATACTTATAATTTGCATGACAAACTTCTGAACTCACGGTAGTTAGTATAGGCTATAGAAATCTGAATGCTCACAAGATAAAGAAATGAATCTTTTTTAAGGTCTAAGACAAATTAATTTCCTTAAATCCATCTCAGGTCTAATAAGAAAATTTTGTTAACTAAAATCTGATGCCTGTTGATTCATGTAAAGTTTACTCTTTGGCATGATGAGTAGTAGTACTATCACCATTATGAGAAGTGTGCATTCTAGATGAAGATTTAATCTGTATCTCTTGTGCTGGTATTTAATGTAGATCAAGGTGAGGCTGCAGAAGGAGTCCTTCTTGATGATGATTTGAGTGAGCCAACAATGGGAGAGAAACTTGCTAGTCTCAGTTTGCTGGATGAGAACAAATGCAGGAGTGATAAAGAGCAAGAATCTTCTGTCCCAGCAAAGCCTCCAAGTGCAGACTCTGTGCATGTTTTGCTTAAGCAAGCCTTGAATGCTGATGATCGCACCCTTCTACTAGATTGCTTGTATATGCAAGATGAAAAGGTTATCTTTTTCTCCTCTTTCTTCTGAACTATGTATATATTTGAATGGGAAATCGCCCACACTATCAGTCTCTTATATGTTGTGCATGTTATAAATCTTTTCGCAGGTTATTAAAAAGTCAATTGCACAGTTGAATCCATCCAACGTCCTCAAACTTCTACAGTCTCTCATATCCATTATTGATTCTAGGTAACACCATTATAGCAATAATCGGGTAATATATGTTTAATATGCCTGTTGGTGTTGTTGTTGAATATTTAACTTAATTGGTACAAGTCTTCCATATGATTGGGGGTGTTGAGAATCTGGGAGATTAAAATTTGGCAGTCAAGTGATATTAGTAGAGAAAGCATGGGCAAAGAGATGATTGTCTTGTGGTTAGCAACCAGGAAATTGCTCATAAACTTCTGTTATTTAAGTAAAATTGACAGAAATAAAATATAAAAGAAAGTTGCTACTTTACTGGCACCACATTAACATGAACAGTATCCATCTGCAGCAGCTTGAACGGCAACCATACAGATAATTATAATTGACCCCTTATGCACTACATCAAAACTCATGTTACCATTAAAGTAACTTTTTAGCTATCAGATTTTGCATCAGATCCTGATGAATTCTATTGAGAAGTCATTGTTTTTCTCTTTATTAGGGGTGCAATTTTGGCATGTGCTCTTCCATGGCTGAAGTGTCTACTTCTACAGCATGCAAGTGGAATAATGTCCCAGGAATCTTCATTAAAACTTTTGAACTCTTTGTATCAGGTGAGTTCTATATGATGATTACACATAATAAGCACGTAATATGTCACTTGCTCTACCACTGTCTTCTAAACTGTCATTTATATGTAGTTCATATCTTCTTGCTGTGCTAGGAGAAGCATTTTGTCTTCTATTTAACTGCAAGAATTGAATTGAGCTTGTGTGTGGATCTCCCGCAATAAGAAAAGGCATCTCCAATAGACACAATATACATCCTTCTAGTGCAATCACTAATAATCTTAGGAGAAGATACTCTAACTTCATAGAAATGGTAGTTCAAGTGCACCAGGATACCACCATGGTGGGGTTTGGGGAGGGTCAAATGTTTAGAATTTTACCCCATGAGAGGAAAGGTGGTTCCACTGCCTAGCTGGGCTTCCTTCTATCAATAAACTATGATACATTTACTAAAACATAAAGCTTCTTGGACTTTGGAAACATTGTGTACAGTTTGGGTTGCTTTGGAAATATAGTAATTAGCATCATATGGCTTCTTTTTAAGGAAAAAGTATTTCTCCAGTCACTGGAGATAAAGTTATCTCCAGTAAGCTCAAAAATTTTGGGGTTATAAGATTAAAAAATTATAATGATAAAGACTAATATAACCCTGTAATATATTAGAATTACAAAATCATCTTGATTTTCACTCCAAAATGACGTCGTTTGGGGCTCACTGAACATAATTTTATCTCCATTGACCGGAGAAATCCTTTACCCTCTTTTTAATGCTACTAAAAAACACCACTCCTCAAATACACAGTCTTCATACCCTTGCATATTTGTAAATAGGCGGCAGTTACCTTTGCATTCAATTGTTGAACACACGTGAGCTATAAAGTCCTTGAAAAGTTTGTAGAAGACATGATGGTTGTAGTTTGGAAACATGACCTTTAACTGTTGATCATGTTTGCACCAATAGTTCTTTCCTTATTTGATCTTTTTTTGTGTGCAGCTAATTGAGTCTAGAGTCTGCACTTTTAAATCAGCAATCCAACTGTCAAGTTGCTTGGACACCCTTTACGCAGGGGTAAGCTTCTTTCTGCTGTCTTCAAGTAGTTAGCACTTAGCAGTTATTGTTATCAACTTTGTGTTTAATCGTGGTTTGTTTTGAACAGGTTATTGACGAGGAGGTAGATGAAGTTGAAACAGTGCCACTTATAGAGTTCGAGGATGATAGTGAAGAAGAATCTGAGGATGTCATGGAAACTGACCAAGATAGCAAAGATGAAGAACAATCAGATGGTGTTAGTGACATCGAAGGAAGTGAAGATATGATGGGAGATTGATGATGTCATAACATGAAGTCCCAGATGATAACAACATACTTGGTTGAGTTCCCAGAGATTGGTCTTTTAATGCATTCATTGTAGTAAGTTGGAAGAGCCATATATACATATACATTTGCTTGCGCATGCACATGCCATCACAGTTTTGAAAAATTGATACTATTTTGTATTGCACGGTTGTGTATTAGAATGTTTAGTCTCTTTAATATTGGACCATATTTTGGCTTTCTTTCGTGGGAAAAAGCAGTATTCTTTTAAAGGATATGTTTGTGTCCTTTTAACCATAAGTCTGATCGGTAAAATTTTGTATAAATCTGAAAATTTAAAAAATCAGATTTACACAAAATTTTACTGTCAGATTTTGTGTAAGTTATTAAAAAAATATATAATTTGTGTCCTTTTAAATACATTTTTAAGCACTTTTTCATGGATACCTTTCTCACGTTGAACATCTTTTATGATTTACGGCGAAACCTTGTGGTCATGTAACGTGAGCATAATTTGTGTATATCTAACATTAATCTCTCTTTAAAATAATAAAATTATTCCAGTTGAACACTTTACTTATTGTATATACAATAAAAATATTCGTATTTATATATATGTGCACTAACCATAAAAATATCATTAACATTATTTATTGGGTCAGAAAAAAAAAATTACCACTCACATAAAAATATGAGATTTAAAAAAATTTCTACATTAAAAACAGAAATACTTTTTATTTTATTTTATTGTAAACAATATTAGCAATGTATTACTTAATGATTTTTTTTAAAAAAAATTCTTGGTTTTTTAAAAGATATGTTGCTTGCTTTGCATGATTATTATATTGGAATATAGTTTTATTTTTTCATGTTGCATAAAAATGGGATAAAATCCACTAAGGAGAAGATTCTGATTATTATATTATACTAAACCTAAAAGGAAATAGCATGCGTTGCATTTTTTTTCCAACTTTCTATCATCTATAGAAACGAAAAAAAAAAACTCATTTCAAATTCCAAGGATAACCAATTACTTGTGAAAATTAATTTTCAAATTAATCATTTTAAGTATATAATTTGTAATCCGAAAAAAAATATATGATTATAAAGGCAAAGCAATTCACTTACAGTATATGCCTTAATATTATTTGCAATTTGAGTACAATTTTTTTTAGTGTAATACGCACTAATTACACACCAATGAAGGAAAATTTCGACGCCATGATTATAGGTAAATTATAGCATTACAACATAGTTGAAACTGGAAATAGAAACTCAAAGACAAATAGTACATTCCCCTTCCTCCCTCGTTTAGATGAACAAGGGAAGCACAAGTTATTCTAAAAAAAAGCATGCCGTATTTAAGAAACACAAAATAACATTCATTATTAACTGAAATAAAGCAGTGACTAGTAATCTCAACGATTGTGGGTTCGGTTATTATAGTCCTTGTCTTCTTCATCATTATGTCCCAGCCCAAGTGTTTGCTTCACAGCCTCTGTTGCACCCTGAGCCATACCCTTCACCTTTTCCCCTGTCTGCTGCAGGAACCCACCTGAGTTGTCCTTTCCTGACTGGGCCGATTCCTTCGTGGCCTGGCCCATCTCTGAGGCCTTTTCTTTAGCTTCACCAGTCTTCTCTTGGGTCTTCTCCTTTGCAGATTGGGCCGTCTGCTGGGTCTTCTCCTTTGCGGCTTGGGCCGTCTGCTGAGTCTTCTCCTTTGCAGCTTGGGCCGTTTGCTGGGTCTTGTCCTTTGCAGCTTGGGCCGTCTGCTGGGTCTTCTCCTTTGCAGCTTGGGCCGTCTCCCCGAGATTGCCCATCATCTGGTTGGTCTTTTCCTAATTCATTAATCCATATAAAAATAAAATTATAAACTCAAAATATTTGCATAATCAAAGTTGCATAAATAATGGCTCAATATGTATAGGTAAATTAAGTTGTATCCTTCTATGAGACTGGCATTAATTTGTAATTTGTTTTTGAACAATTCATGGTGATTGAAATGAGAGGAACTAACAACAATGAAAGTTAGAGGTTACATGAAATATAAATAAAAGGAAAAATATTTTGCATAAGTTATCTGCAAAACGCCATCATTTTGGTATTGAAATGATAAAAATTATAAATATAAAGAATATTATAATCCTGAAATAAATTAAAATTATAAAAAATCATGATTTCCGCCCAAAACAATGTCATATTGATTTACTACAGATGCAGATCTAGTAAGTACAGAAAAAGTGAACTCATAAATAAATAAAGGGGTTTATTAATCTCATGTTACATGAGATATTACTCTCATGTGGGACAAATATGTGGGGTCCACAATTTAAAAGAAAATGAAAAAATTGATACGAAATTATATGGATGTATGACATAAGATAGGTATTTTATGCAACTTGAGAGTATCATTTCCCAAATAAATATAAGTAAAATGTAAGTTGAATGATATTTGTTACCTCAGTTCGGCCTTTGGTCTCACCAGCTTGGTATTCGGATGTCATCTTTCTTCTTCAAAAGGGTTTACTAAACTCACTCACTACAAATAGAAAGTTTCTCTTTTGGTATTGCAAGCACTACTGTTTTGTTTGTGACATTGTTTGGATTGCATTCATGCTCTCTTTATAGTATTTCATGGGTTGTGTATGATTAGCACGTGTCCAATATTATGTGACAGGTGTACGACACGTGTTGCTCTAAGGTGGTAGATATGAGTTTGAGTTTAAGTGCCAGTTTGAAGTTTGGATATATGAGTTTTGTTGCCTGTGAGATGTTGCCACGTTGAGACCAGTAATGATAATATAATGAAGATATTTGTGCTGTGTGAGGTGCAGAGATATAATGTATCCATGACTCATAAGTCATAAGCTATCAGTCCTTTTTTTTTTCTTTCACAAAAGCAACAACAAAGGTTTAACTAATGACCTTACTCAAATATATGTGAATCCATCATTATTAATTCCATGTTCTTATACAAAGTTACGGGCAGGAGATTTATTGTTAATATTCAATCAAAAAGTTTAATAAAATTAGAGATGACTAAGATGACAGATAATGACTTGTTACATTAGGAAATGGCTTTAATTTTTTATTTTTATTTTTTTTTGAAAAGTTCCTATCCCCAATTAGGGGTGATCAATCAATCCAAACTAATTCAAACCACAGTGACCGAACTGAAAAATCAAAAACTGAATTAATCGGGTAAAAAATCGTAAAATTTAATTAGACTAGATCGGGTTTTGGATGGGTTAGTGAAAATCAATCAAATTCAAACTGATCCAATGATTCATCAACCTTACCATCTACCTACTTGGGTCTTTTCCTAATGTGGCCCAAAAATCATATAGTAAAATTCTAAATCCAAAACTCATTAACCCATCATGTTGAAGAAAGTGGGTTGTGCTTGATCTATGCTATGCTTTATTTTTGTAAGATGCATAATATATTTTTATTACATGGGTTATTGTTGTACAACAGGTCATCTATAGAATGCAAATTTGGGTTACTTTGTATCTCATGCAACCATATTATAAGTTTTTTGTTGGAAGTAAAAAATGATAATTTAGCTTTTTATTGTATAATGCTTCTAGATTGTACAATAATTAGTATATTACAAACTTTACAATGTCGATTCATACGAA
The DNA here is from genome assembly GCA_032173675.1 of Gastrolobium villosum. Taxonomy (NCBI): domain Eukaryota; kingdom Viridiplantae; phylum Streptophyta; class Magnoliopsida; order Fabales; family Fabaceae; genus Gastrolobium; species Gastrolobium villosum. The sequence goes on along the minus strand of JAVKPL010006551.1, from coordinate 214,955 downwards.
AGATATGTTATTTGCATAATAAAGATCATACAAATCTTCAGCTTTTCAAAAAATCGAAAACCGATTCAATATAAACTGAAAAAAATTGGATTGGATCGGATCGGATTTGAAAAAAAAAAATCTAAATTGAATAGATGATTACATGATTAAACCGAAAGAATTAGATGAGATGATTTTTATTTCCAAAACCGATTCAATCCAAACCGTAAACACCTCTATTCCCAATTAATCTTTCATCTGGTGATGCCATTTATAATTAAATTGTTGGGCAAATTGGGCATGTTAATGAGCAAGCAAAGGTATTAAACTATTAATCAACAAACATAGTAATCAACTGCATATAAGTCATTTGATTATCAGTATTTTTATTTGATAGAAAAGAAAATTAAATTGAACTAAAAAAGAGTTCTACAAAGTATATAACTCAAAAGCAATTGAAGTTCAACATCAAGAATAAATAATTTTTTTGTATTATTTCACATTTTTCTGTCTGTAACAAAAATTTATGTTTTGTTCAGGTTAGGAAAAGTGATATTAGAACAAGTTATAAAGATATCAAATGATAGTTCAGTTTAGGGAATTGAGCAAACGTATTCAATCATTCTCATTACTATTTTTGGGAGAGGTTTAAAGTCTTACTCTCGGGACCCGTGTAACAATATCTGATTATCCCAATATAGAGAATAATAAATATATTTAATAATAATAAATAAATAAATAAGAATATTAAGAAAATAAATCTAGAAAGATTAACTGGGAATACTAACATCCTTCATTAATTATACATGGATGTAAGTTAGTACAAATATCTTATATTCTAAATATTTTACATCATTTCCACACATATATTACACGCCTAACTACATCAGATTACACTGTTTATTCATTACATACTTCTCATTCTAGTCTAGCCTGTAGGTGTGGGACTCCACATTGTCTGCATGGAATATGGCTGCTGCTCCTTGGTTTCCAACTATTATGTAAAATTCCCAACGATTGGTCATAAAAATAAACATTCACAGTCCATCTTCCTCCAGAAAAAGATAAGTTAGGCATCATGGTTTTCAGGAAAGGTTAGCACAAAATAAAACAATATGATATAATTCTTAGTAATATTGAGATTTTTAAGCTATAACCATTTCCAGCCGTGATAACGGAAAATATTAATCTCTCAAGTAAATTTCATAAATTGGAATAATATCACAAATATTAATATGCAATATCGTAATATTTAATTGAAACTAATTTAATTCCCAATTTTGTGGGTTTCCTGCATGTGAAAGGTTATGATATGGCGGAGCTCAAGCTATGATAAAACGTCCCTTACCCTCAAACCTTCTGATCCCAAACTTTTGTGGGTCATTTCACAGCAGTATCATTAAGGTAAAATTTACACATTCTTTTAGTATTCAATTGGTATCAAAAATAAAAATTTAAAATTTGAAAGAATCACGTTAACATGACAAGTATACCAAAATTAAAAGAAAAATTAAGGTATAACTATAGATAAAAACATTATTAAAGAAGAGAAGAAAGTAAGAAAATATTTTAGCATAACAACAACATACAACTTTCTATATATATATATATATATATATATAATAATCTGAAAATTTTAAGAAAATAACGGTTATGATTTTCGCTCTCATTAATTAATTATTAATTCACAATAAATGATAACCATTGATTGACGAAAATCAACGGTGTTAAGATTCTTGTAAGAGATTGTATATAAAAAAGGTTGTAACTATAACATTCCTTGTATATATATATATATATATATATATATATATATATATATATATATATATATATATATATATATATATATATATATATTACCTTTTTATTTATCTCTTCGTCTTTCTTCACCGTTCCGTAAAAATTTTAACACTGCTTGTGCCAAAATGACAATTGAGGTGCTGTTATCATCTATATATATAGATGCTTGTGCTAACTCACCCTTTTTCTTCTTCTTCTTTATTTTTTTTTACAACATTCTAATTACCTTACCTATTTTACATCATATTTGTTAAGATGTGGCTTTGGAGGGGTGTTCCACGTGGCCCCTCCTTGCCATATATTTATATATATTTTTTATTATATTATTTTATATATTAATTTATTTTAATGATATACATTTAATTCTTATAAAATAGTTATAGTATTTTTATTAATTTTAATTAATAATTTAGGATATTTAGTAAATATTTAATTAGAATTAATTTAATGTAATTATAAATTTTAAGAAAATAATTTAATATATATATATATATATTCTTTACTGGTATAGTTTATTTCCCTTATGATTTTAAACACATGTGGTTTTATTAATAGTTGTTAATAAATAAAACAGTACATATCTATTATAATTTATCAATTATTCAGTTAAATATTTTATTAAAATGTATTCTTATATTTACATGTTAATATTTAATTATTATATTTATCATATGTTATTTAATTTTTATAAGTTAATAGTATTCATCATAAGACTTATCATATATTACATTTAATGTTGCCCATATAATTTTATGTAGTCACATAAATAAAATTTATTTCTTTACTTATTTATTAATAATACTAATTTATTTATTTATAGCAAATATAATAATAATAATAATAATTAATTTATTTATCTATTATCATTTATTATCAATATTATTATTTTATTTATTATTACTATTATTTTTATTTTTTGTATTCGGTTATTATAACCCGCCTCGAATCGAAGCCGCTGCCTTCCTTTAACTGGAAGTATGTTCAATAATAACATTCAATTATCATCATTATTCTTAATTGTTCTGTCATTATTGAAATTATTAAGTATATATAGCTAGTAATTGCAATATTTATTTCAATATAATTTTTTTAACATAAATGTTCCTTCCAGTGTAAAAAGGATGTTTCTGGCACCGATTCAAGTAGGGACTTGCAAAACAAAGAAAAATACTTCAATAATGCACAACACCTTAGCAGAATTAGCAAATTTTAATTTTAATCATTTTTTTGTGGTGAAAAATACTTAGGCTTTTTAGATTAATTGAGTAAAAAATATGTCACATTAATGCGTTTTCTAATTTTTTTTTTCTAGATGTCTCAACATGCACTTCTATATATTTCTGTTAAGTTCAGTAAAGTCTCTTACGTTTATCATACGAGACTTAAAAGAGTCTTGTATGATTAACGTGTGAGACTCATGTGTTGACTCTAAGTCTCGTATGATTAATATGTGGATTTTGTCCTGTATGATCAACATGCGAAATTGACTATATTAGTTTAAAATATTTTTTGAAAATTGAATTAAATAAGTTTTTTTATAAAAGAAAAATCCTTAATACCATCAAAAAGTCCAAATATTTATCTAGTTTCATCTTTCCTTTTTGTAATATGCATGGTGGGAACAAAGAACTGTTAAACTAAAGAGAATATAAATTAACAATATAAACATTCTAATATTCTATGTAGCACATATACTTTTGCTATAGCAGTAAGCTTTACAGGCGATGAAGCCAAAAAACAGTTTGGAGGTTGAGACATGTACAAGTCTTTTATTTCTTGTTTGATTTTAAGATGGTTTAGTAAGTTTAATTGTATACTGTAGTTAGTTTGCTATTTTGATCTTTTTAATTGGAGTTTTTTTTTCCACTTAATTTTTGTGACACTAAAGTTAATGATATTTTTAACTATTTTGATTTTATTGTTTTGTCACTAATGTTTAGTTCACAGGAGTTCTGTGAATTTTCACTTTAAGGTTAAAATATAACTTGGTCTGTGATTGTATTTTGGAGCCTATGACAAAAGAAACTTGCTAAGTCCACCAAGTGGGGGATCAATGCTAATCTAGCATATTTTATCTGTAGCATGACATATAAAGAGGAAACACTTGAACATTTCGGAAACCAAATGCTAAGAATAATGTTTTTGGACTTCGAGATTTTGAAACTTAAATTCTGTATGTAGTTGAACACTTGAACTCAAATTTTTCTTTTTACATTAACCCCATTTAAAAAAAAATTTAAAAATTACTATGTACATAGCACTCACAAGTACAATAATAATCAGGTATAAGAACATTTCTCTGATAACAATAAAAAAAAAAAAATCATTCCCCGTTAAACCTGACTAGCGAGTGTGGGGTGGAGGTAATCCTTGTACGCAGCCTTACCTTGCATGATTGCAAAGAGACTGTTTCTTGAATTCGAACCCATTACCTTTCAGTCATGAAGGAACAGTTTTACCACTATTGTGGTTCGCCCCCTTATTTCTCTGATAACAATAAGAAAAAAAAATTATAATGACGATTCCTTCCTCCATATAGAAGTCAAACAATTACTAATAGATTTATAAGTATGCTTAACCATTAAGTTACTTATTAAACCAAACTATGTGATGCATATACCTAGCTATTACAAAAAGGAGGAGGATAATGTTTGCAGCAATGAGTAGTAAACATTTAAGTATTAATATCTTTGCTTGGAAAAAGTAGTCACACAGACACAATCAGAGATAGCACAAGAGAATGAAAAATAAGGTGGTCGTGGTCTTGCATGGAAACGATTCCCAAGGAGAATCGAATCAGCCCACATCCCACTTTATTCTTCTTTACAGTTTGCCTCTACTTCCCTTTACCCTTCCCCAAGAGAATGGAGGCCAGATCTTGGTTCTTTCATTCTTACCATCCAATAGATAAAGCTGAGTTTTTGTGTGAAAGAAAGAGAATAAAAATAACTCACCAGCAGCCGCAGCAGTGCTTCAAGCAAAGAATAGAAAAAAGAATACAAAAGATGGTCAAAATGATACCTCGAAGACTTGTTATTCCATCATAAGCTTCAACTATCTTTATTGAAACTCACCATTTGCCTTTTCTTTTCTCTTTTTCCATTTTTTTAATTTTTGTTTGTCTGATTTTTGCTCTAAAGTTCTACTAACTTGCTTCTTGGGGGTATAAATAGGCCAGACGACCTATCAGGCTAACAGGCCTAAGCCAAGATTTTTGTTTTTTAAATATAAACTATACCATACTTATGATCTAGACCTACATAAAGATAACAGATCAGGTCTAGCCTAAAATATTTTACTTAAGTCTAATCTATTTAAACTAGACTCTGGTTGCTTCCTTGCCTGCACTCACCATGTCCTTCACATACCTATGTCATTGCTACAACAACATATATAGATACATACATTTATCTTTTGCATATTTTAGCCCTGGCAGATACAGTTCCAAAGCTAAGTTTCAGTTTTTTTTCTTTTCCTCAAAATATTCTTTGTTTCTTGAAAAAATAAAATGAAACTTAATTAAACCAATGTCTCCTAATAATTTTATCAGTAACCATTTTACTTAGTACCCTTCCTTACTAGTTACTACTTTTTACGAGAGAATAAAAGAATATTCAAATTGTAAAGCAGAAACTATTTTCGAAACATAATTGACTGTCAAAATTCCTTTGATTCCCAAAGAGTAATTGACATGAAAGAGACATGGATCCCCTCGTGGATGTTATTGGGAGAATTTGTGGGCCGGTCTATATGATTTTAATGGTACGAATATTCATTGCATGGTGCCTAATGCTGACTTGGATTCTATATTGTCCAATAAGAGGTTGCCAACTATCTTTTTCTTTTTTCTTCCTATTGTTGATTTTTCTTTATGTTGTATACATGGATTCTGTTTGTGGGGCTACAATTTGAATTTGATTCATATAACCAAATGCTGTGGTCAAAGGACCTTTCTAAGGTTCATGGTTTATTTGATTGATGAGATCTTTGGACATTGTCTGTTGTGCTATTAGGTTACATGCCCTTTCTGTGTGTCTTGAGTTTGTTGACTTAGTTATCTTGCTAGTTGCTATAGACCATGATGAGAAATTCTTTGTTAATTTGATTCATATAACATATTATATGCCAAACTTCATGATTAATGTTATTCAGAATTTGAAAGTTTAATCATGTACAACTGTGAACTTGGCTAATCTTGTGTGGCTCCATCAGAAATTTTCTTTAAACTCTAAGAGCTTTGTGAATTTTAGAGTCACTGAGGAAATGAAAGAGTAGAAATACTAACCCCTTCCCCTGCTAAGGCCATAACTTTGGAGTTGAAGGACAAATGATTTGAGTATATACACTTTACATCCATTACCGTACCATTAAAACTTAAAACAAAATGAAGTTGTAGCCCACTGCCAAAGTGTATGTTCAAAATTCAAAGTATCCTCTCTTTGGAATTATAGCAAGAATTTTCCTTTATCTCTTTTTCCTCCTTTAGAATTTATTGATTCCATTTATCAATGTTGCCACTCAAACAACACTAAAAAGTACTACAACACGGCCCTCCATTTATTCTCTCTTTTTTTCCTGTGGTCTCTGCCATTGCCAGTATATAAACCTATCTCCCTTATCACATTTCCTCATCACCAAATCCTCTTCAGCTTCTGTATCTCTAGTTAGTTCAAGTTACTATATTATCTTGAGGTTGGTCTTTGTTTTTTTTTCACTTCTACTATCCCCCTCATTTTTTTTTCTAATCTTACCTAATCTTCAAAAACTTGCTATGCTATTCTTCAGTAATTAAATATAAATATCCTAAGACAGATTGCATTTATTAGTAATGTGATCAATCTGTCTGCTGCTGAAGTTCTCTATATTATGTCAGCCTCGAATCTTGTTTTTATAGCTTTCAGAGAAGTTAATCCATAACTAAGGTTTTTTTATTTTGTCCCTATATTATAATAAGCAGAACTCTAGCCTAGTACCATTCACAAACATTTGTACATGTGTAGGATAATGTGGCAATAATTATATGGGGAAAATATCAAGTTTGATCAACAGAAAATTTAGTTTGTTTAGAATAAAGATATGACATATCGACATTGTATTAATATTTGATACTTGCTTCATCATTTATACATAATAGTCTTGTAATGGAAATTGTTGAATAAAACAGTAATTAGCAGAGAAATAAGTAAAGATGAGCAGGCCGGGAGACTGGAACTGCAGGTCATGCCAGCACCTGAACTTTCAGAGGAGAGATTCTTGCCAAAGATGTGGGGATTCAAAATATGGAGATAGAGTTGATTTTGGAGCTTTTGGAGGAAGAGGAGGATCTTCGTTCGGGTTGAGTGGCTCAGATGTTCGCCCTGGTGACTGGTACTGTGCTGCTGCTAACTGTGGTGCACACAACTTTGCTAGCCGCTCAAGCTGCTTCAAATGTGGTGCTTTCAAGGATGACTTGGCTGGAGTCTTTAACAATGACATGTTGCGCTCAAGAGGTTTTGGTGGCAATGGAAGACCTGGATGGAAATCTGGTGACTGGATGTGCAACAGGTGATTGATTTTTATATGTACCATGTTTTGATTATTGGTTCTTTCTCAGGGGACACCTTATGCTTTTTGTTTACCTTGCTGCCTTTGAAGTTTGAAGGATATGATAAATAACACAAGCCAAAGGCATTGTTGGCGTTATAGGCATGCATTTGATATCTTTATTAGATTCCCCCTTTCTTTGACTGCTTTTAGGGGTTACATACTTTGAAAACTAGTTGTCCCTCTTGGCAGTGATCTTAAGTGCAAAATATGGTTTACTTCACTACCTATTTATATAGGTAAAACAATAGTCTTTATATGTGTTTCTTGTCATGACAGAACATGTTTTTTCTTTTTTTTCCTTTGAACAGACCAGGATGCAATGAGCACAACTTTGCTAGCAGAATGGAATGTTTTAAATGCAGCGCCCCCAGGGACACGTACTAGAAATGAGATTATCCAAGCAAGAAGACTACATCAATTACTAGAGATGCTGCGAGATTTCTTTATTAATTTCTTTGGGATGTTATAGACTATGTGAGTTCTGAAAAGATGGTTTAAAACGCCATGTTACACAGAAGCTACATCCCTTAGGCTCTTTCTCAGATTTATCTCAAGAAATGCAGCAATGTTGTTTTGGTTCTTTAAACTATTTTCTTTTGTTTTCGTGTTAGAGAGTTGAGTTATGTATGGTGCGTGGTTTTCTTAAATGAAGATGAATCTTTTTTCTTCTCATGAGATGAACAAGTACTTCCTAAATGGATGTGTAAGAGGGTGTGATGGGATAATTCATCATTTGTCTGACTCTCATGTAGTGGACAAGGTTATTTAAAGTTAAGCGTACATGGGGGTTCAAATGGTAAGCCATTTATTACTATTTGTAACTCAACAAAATGGAATTACACCATGCAATCTATTTAACAAGGAACAACCTTTGAGCCTTTAGGTTGACCAAAAGAATACTTGAAATAACTTTGAATCAGCATCTAAAACAGTTCAATAGTTCGACTATGGGGGAAACAAAAGAAGAAGAAAAGAAGACTTTTGCAAATGTAATTATTAAGTTAAGCATAATTTAAATCGCCAGCATATAAAGAGTTCTTGGGCAGAGTACTCATTAGTGAGACATATTGCTTAACCTCTTAAATTTTAATGAAAATTAAATCCAACTATGTCCTTCCTTCCACTGACTTCATTGGCTTAGTTAGCATATTTGAGACAGAAATCACATTGGATTCCTTTCACTGAATGTAAAGTACACCTTTGAAAAGGATGTGCATTGTGGATTCAAAAGATGAACCCCAGACTCCATAAACATATATATGCTTTTGTGTAGGACTCTTTTCTTCCTTTCAGGCAAGCTTTATGTTGGTGAATTGTCTCCAACTCTTTTCAGGCAAGCTTTATGTTGGTGAAGTGTCCTTATTTTATTAATATTACTTAGTTATTATCACTGTTACTACTATTATTATTTTGTTAAAAGCTAAGTGGCTTATCAGTTGGAGGTCCCAAGATGTCCTCATAGTTGGATGCAGTTCGGTAATAGTGCTGATTATAAAATATTATCCACTTAAAATCTAATTAACTATCAATTCTAAAGTTGAATTTTTGTGATTCTTCTTTCCAATAAGGGACATTTTCATTGATTAAACAAGTTTTTCCTTTTCCTTTTCCTTTTGGGTTCCTCTCTCTTAACAAGTTAGAACCGGATCACATATGTTAGGGTGGACTAATATGTTAATATACGGACTGAAACAGAGCAACTGTTATGAATGAACCAAATCTCTTTAATGGTCAGTCTAAGGTGTTGTATGGTGGTTTCTGCCGTGTGTGACGGAGGAGAAAGAGGTGATGTGAGTAGTGTATGCAAGAGGATGAAAAATGGCCAAATGTATTCACCTTAAGGCAGGAGTGTGATATATATAGGTGGTTATGAAAGGTTCTAAAAGTGTGAGTTGGCACGGAAAATTTTTTGGTGCTCCAGACCTTATGTAGTCTTTCCATTCGGTGCGTGATACTTGGACAAAAATTTATTTTTTATTTCTCTTCTCTCCTCTCTCTTCAATAGTTGTCTCATTTTGATTGGTTTGGATCACTGAATTAATGGTGGTCCGGGACCACCAAAATTCTTCTCGAGTTGGCACAAGGTGGTTCATTATTTTCTTTATAGTCATTGTTTCTTTTATTTGAAGAAAAAATAAGTAACATTTTCAATGATAAATGAAGGAAATGGATTACATTAATGAATACAAAAGTTTGCATTAATAAGATAAACGATATCAATGAGATTACAAAAGCAGCTAATTGATACAAGAACCATAATACTCACATTATATTACTAAATATGATCTCCAGAGGATCTAGCCCATTTGATAGTTGACCGGGCTAAGGCGTCCACTGGATCAATACATCTTTTGAGAAGAGGATCATCTTTGGGCAAGAGATCACGCATATCATCAGAAGCAATAATAACAGAGTTAACTGCCCTCACCAAAAGAACTTGAAGCGCAATTCTCAATAGATTGCATGCCCCTTCCATGTCCTTTCTGTTCAAAGCTTCAATTGCAGGTATCACTGTATGCTCCATAGTTGCTCTATCAGGCAGCACAACCTCAAACCCCTGCATGTAACTAAAGAATATGAACAACTATCCACATTTCTACATCCTTGCCAACACAGTACAACATAGTCTTACTTCTGTATTATTTAGATAAAAAATAAGTCCATGTGGATGTTAACATAAGAATGAAGAACAGGCCAAAATAGTAAAAATATACTAATCAATGAGGTAGAAGTAAGCATTGCAGAAAGGCAAAGGGATGAGTGGAAAGCTCGTATGAGTGAAATAGAAGTAAGCATAGTGAAATACAATGGCATGGCCGGGTTAACAAAATTTTGCACAAGCCCATCTTAGACATACAAAATTCACTATGAACATTGACAAATGTGGATGGTTACTCATAACAATACACAGATGAAGCTGTGGTTTAATATAGATGTACCCAAGTGGAATTATTCCAACGTTTTCCTAATATTCAGGGCATGTTTGGGGGCATAGTATAGGATAAGGCCTGATAATATAAGACCTGATAGTATAAGATCTGATTGTATAAGACCTGATTAAATTTTAATACTATCCAGCGTTTGGTATGGTATTGTATAAGATAATATCCTCCAATATTTTAAAAATTAATATATTAAAAAAATTATTTTAATATATAAATATCGAAATGATATATTAGTTCTTGGGAATTGTACTTGTAAGCAATATTAATACATCAATCCCTTATCAGGCCTAATCACACTCCTATGCCTGATTAAGTTATACATCATTTTGATGTATAAAGGGATCCTACTGTATAAACTTATACTATACGATGATCACACCAAACAACTGAAAAGGTCATAAGGTATAGTATAAGCTGCTTATACTATCAGGCCTTATACATCACACCAAACAGGCCCTAAACATGACATTATGACAATGTGCCCAAGAGCCTTAGCTCAAGTAGCATCAAGTCTCTTGGGAGACTACTTGATCTAAGATTCAAAGACCACCTTTTTCCAAGGTATAGAGATACAGATAATGGAGAAATAGCCAAGGTATCACAAAACAAGACTTAAGCACCTTAATCCAGGGCTTTGGTAAGTGACAGATATGGTTAACACTTGCCAAACGAAGTTAAGAACATAAACAATATAACAAATTATATATTAGTTGCATACTATAGGGCATAAACAAAAGTCAGTTCCCAGCGTATTAGCAAATTGAAAAGGTTAAGAATTTCTCAAACGTAAGTGCCCCTAAATTAAACTCTTTTGAAATTTCACCAAATCAAACACCCCTCACGCAATCACTTCCTTCTATCACACTTCCCATTAAAAATAGCATCTTCCCTCTCATTTATTTATTTATTTATTTGGTTAGAAAATATGAACTTCCTTGGAACTTCAATTTTATATTATCATAAAGAAATTATACATGCATAAATCTGTTCAAACTCAAGTGAAACTGCTGCAAGTCTTCAATTTCTCATAACTCATAAGCAACCAAGAAGAAAACGGCAAATTTTAAAAGGAAGTTCTTAAAGGTCTGCATCACATAGAGAATCAAAATAATACAATGAGAAAACAAGTCATTAATATCACTACATATTATGTGCTAAAAGAAATTACTTCATTCTGAAGTTTCTCCTGATAAAACCCAGCTGCTAGAGTTGCACTAGTTGCAAGCACTCCAATCCGCAAAGGATTACCAGCTTCAAGTGGCTTTAACTTAGCTTCCTTGAGCTCCCTGGCAACACACTCTGCCATGTGAAGAAAAGGAACAGAACAACCCTTGGATACTTCTTCATACCAAGAATGTGATACATGACAAGGCATCACAATGCAACCAGCCCCAGAACACTCAAGAAAAACCCTTTTATTTATAAGATTCTGCTCAATTGATGAAGAATCCATTTCCAAAATTTCTGCTCTACTTGTGCTAGAAACAAAATAACTTCTTTCATAGGATAAAATCTCCCTACTTAACATAGGATCAGAACAAAGTACAAAAGGAGGGGTATTTCCTCCATCTTCAGAACTCAACCCCACAAGTTTCCTTAAAAATTTCAGTGTAGCATTAACAGATACTCCTCCAATTATACCCACGCTACTTGCATGACTAACCAAAGGAGTAGCAGATCCATAAAGCTTCTTACCCTCAGAAAATTTGCCACTTTCACTTTCATTTAAAACAATTGATGATGAAGGTACACCTTGAACTTGACAAGACCGTGCCTTAGACAGGTTTCTAGGTATACTTACAAAGCCTAATGTCTGTGACAGACAACTAAAGCTTTGGGAAGACGTTGTCAAAATAACATCCAACATCTTCAATGTGTGAAAGACTTTGGTCGGAGTTCTACAACTTCATTGATAAAGAGTGAAAAATGAAAGACAGTGTACCTTAAAAGTTGCTTACAACAGAACTGAATCTGAAATTCATCTTTTCTTCAAGAGCTTATTACCCTCAAAAAGGGTTTCTTTTCTACGAAATTTACAACCCCATTTGTGTTCTAGAGTAAATTAAGAGACTCAATGAACAAGAACCAACCCAAGTCCCTTGTTCAGGCATCTGAAGAACCAACTCAAAAGTAGAAAGTTCATGTAAAAAAATGCAATCTAAAACAGTAACAAAAATGAAAAACTGGATAAGTTTAAACAAGTGTCCAATAATCAAAACCAAGGATTCATTTCATTCGACACAACATCAATTAAAGGATAACTTTTTAAATTAATGATTGGATAAGAAAAATTATCATTTAATAAACAAATATTTTAATGTCCATGTGTAAAATGCAGCTACAATATATATAAACACATGAAATATCTTCGTGCTTTGTACCGCATTTGTGTCACGTTTCACATTGATTGTAACTTAATCGGGTGAACACCCACCTACTCACCACAACATGACAATAGGTATGTTAGAAATATATTTTTGGGTTTTATAAGAGTTATGTTCTAGGTAGAGTGATTGTGTAATGTTATAGAGATTCGTTTTGTGTGCCAGAGTTTTTTTTTTTTTGCTGCGGGCCCAACAAAATGTTGTGAGTGTAGGAAAAATTTTCTGATCATGTTAAATGATAGATGATAAACCCTATATTTTTTATGGGTTTTATAAGAGTTATGTTATAGGAAAAGTGATTTTGTTATGTTATAGAGATTCATTTTGGGTGCCGGAATTTATTTATTTTTCTGCGGGCTCACAAAATATTGTGTGTGGAAAAAATTTTATGGTCATATTAAATGATAGATGATAAACCCATTTTTTAATATACTTTTGTTATTGAATATTTTTTATTAAATAACTTGAGTTTATTTTTTATTGAGTAAAACTCAAATAAAATTTATTTAATAATAAAAAATAATTTAAAGAATATAAAAAAATACGTTATTAACATCACTTACTTGACCAATTCAAATTTATTTCAGATATCACATTTATTAGTTTACTTCTTGCAATTGCAAATCTAAATTGACTTTTGTTCCTGCATTTAGGCCCACGCCCATCAAGGAAGCTGATGGGCTTCCCTACATCATTGATTTAAATAATTTCATATCTTACAAAAAATGACTAACTTTCACGTATATATGTAAAGGGTTATATTTCTCTCATATTACATAAGAGAAATTAAATTTTTACACAAATAAAATAGAGGTGGATCTCATGTATTTTTTCTTTCTTCACTTATTTGCATATCTCGCTTGTAATATTATCTTTGCTATATGAGATAATTCTTCTCATGAACATGAGAAAATGATTTTCTATAAGTTAATGATATATATGAGTTTTATGATTCTCATATTATAGGATATGAAAATTATCTCCTACATATACATCAAAGTGTATTTGACCCATATTTTTTCTTTCTCTGTTTTCTCCTCAAATGGCCCCACATATTTTTAAGTGTGTATAAGAAATAAAATTATTTTCTATAACATAAGAGATATTAAACACAATATATATTTAGGAAAAAATGTTTATCCTCTTAAATGATGGTCATTTTAGTGCCTATTTGAATCATCTCTTTTTTAAAGTTAGAAGCTACTTATAAATATAAATTAGGCAAAACAGATTTTGAGAAAAGCTCTTATGATGAATTTTTTTTTTTTTATAATGAAGATAGAAATTAAAAGCTCCTAGAAGGAGCTTTTTTAAAAGCTTTTATTTAATTTTCTTGAGTTGTGTGCTTTTTTTAAAATAAAGAGCTATAAAAATAGAAAGAGAATGAGTTTTCTTAAATATGTGCTTTTAAGTTAAAAAAATTATGTAATTACCAAACAGTTTTTAGCTTTTTTTTGTTAGTTCTTTTTTTAACTTTAACTTATAAGTAGCTTCTAGCTTAAAGAAGAGAAGATCCAGGCTCTTAGTTAAACTAATATTTTTTATTTAAAATTTAAATTAAAAAAAAACTCACTTTCTCCCCGTGATTATATTGTTTCCTACTTCATTGATTTAAATAAGGGAAAAGTGTTTATCCTTTTAAATGACACAACTTATATCATTTCACTCTAGGTGAGACTCACACCTTTATTTTTTTGTCAACTCTCTCTCCTCCTTTATCTATCTCTTTCTATCTCTTAAAATGACACAACTTTACACACTTTATCTTTAAATAATCTCATGATACACACTATATATTTTTAAAAAAATAAATAAATAAATCTCCAGGCCAGCAAAGAGATAAAATGGAGGTTGAGAACATAGATTGGCTTAGGTTAGACTTGGTTTATACATCATACCTCTGTAAAATATGTTTTTTTTAAAATGAAGGCTAAATAAATCTCCAGCCCAGCAAAGAGATATAAACAACAGCGTGGAGGTTGAGAGTATAGAACTAAATATATTGGCTTAGGTTAGACTTGGTTTAAATACATCATACCTCTGTTTAATATAAATATTTGTTATCTTATGTTTTTTTGCAAAATCTAATCTAATGAAGGCTATTAAATTATAATATTAAATACTATATACACCACATAAATTAAAAATGTTATTTAAAAATCATGTGTCCTAGAAACCTGCCCTAATTTGCTTACTCCTATCAAGCCTTCATTCTTCTAATCCTCAAGATGTCAAGCATGAAACTCAATTTATTTTAGACCGAGTCATCACCCATAAACAATAGACAGCAGATGAGCAGATAAATGCGAGCAGTACAATCATTCTGCTCCGCCTGTGTATTAATAATCCGCTTTATTTGAATGTTTTATCTATTTCATAGAAGTACTTATTATGCCACGAATATACTTCGTAAATAATTCCTAAAAAAAAAAAAAAAACGGTTGATAGAAATTGGTAATCTAAGACCAAACATATCTTACCGAAGTCAAAAACTAGAGAACACTTCTGCCTAAAACACATTTTGCAGGTTTTTCTTTTTGCCGTTATTTTGTAGCTAATCCAAACGCGTAATTTTGTGTCTCCTATAATATATGGCATTTGAACATGTAAATACTAAGGGGGCGTTTGGTAGAGGAGAAATTTTTTTTTATCCGGGAATCAAGATTTCCTGAAATATGATGGGAGAGTGAGTTTTCCGGGAATATTAACTAAAATTTGTTTGGTAGGTTAAAATATTACCAGGAATGTTAACTTAATTTTCACGAGTATGTTTGGTTGACGTTAAAATATTGTTGGGAATATGTGATGAATTGACTAAACTAACCCTTATAATTCATTTTGTTTATTCATTAAAATATTAAAGAGTTATTTTTTTTTATTTGAATACAACTGCAACTGCGATGCCATTTTAGTTTTTTCACCATTGTACCTATTATCAACACCATAGTTCATTCCCCCTTCCCCTTTCTCTATTTGTCACCGGTCAAAGTCTAACAAGAAATATTTGTTCAGAAACTATACTTACAAGTTGAACAATTTGATTTAATTAACATATACCCCTCACAAAAAAAAAATCATTTCCACAGGCTGTTTGGACATGCAAAAGGAACAGCTGTGACCATTTTTCGGAGCAGCTAAACTGATGGAGCAGCTGTCCACCATTTTTCGCAGAGGGATGAAGCTATTTTTTCAGATCCTAGAGCGTTGTTTTTTCTCAAATCCAATTTGTTCAGATCGTCTCCCTCAGAAGGCAAGTACACGAAAAGCAGAATCAGGGTTATTTTTGTCATAAATTTTGTGATTAATTTTCCATCTCCCAGGAAAGGTGAGAATACCACTATCTGAGTGGCATTTCTCAGTGGTATTCTAATCACAATTTACACACAAAAAGGAATCCAAGGCATCCTCACTTCTCCGGGATTATTTTCTCAAATCTTGTACCAAACAAGGACTTCTTAAAAACCCATTCCGACTTTCCTGGATTTTCAAAATTATTCCCCCTACCAAACACCCCCTAAGGGCTTTATTAATCTCATGCAATAGAAATAATCATGTGTAGGACCCACCTACTATAGAAAAAGAATAAAAAAAGAATAAAAAAGTACACGGAAATCGATATATGTATAGGAGAGAAAAATTCTATCCTAAAACATAAAAGTATATTTTCCCAAATACTAATCCACCTGCTTTTATATTTATTTTTTTTAAATAAGGCCCACCTTGCAAAGGAATACAAAAGAGAATTACCAAAGATCCTGCTGATGCAACATGCATCGAAAGGTTCAAATGTTTTAATGAGTAAAACTCCATATTCTACGCCAAATTACAACACTTATTTTTGCATTCAACCTATAAAGACAATACAGTAGCTTGAATAGGCAGTATACAGCGAGTACTCAAATAATTGGGTAATTGCTAGTTGCGGCCAAAGGTCCAACAAATCCATGAATTGATCCAGCCTCCAGGAGTGCGAAGAACAAATCTAGTTAGCCTCCCCAAATATCTACTGCTACATGCCAACATGACTTTCTGGAAGGTAAGAATTTCGCATTCCAATGGATGCGGACATGTAAGATGTTAGAACTCCAAAGAAAACATAGAACTAAAACATGGTCTCTTCTACTTTCAACAGGCACACTAACTTAACTTTCAAAAATGATGATTGATAACATAAGATAAACCTTGTTGACAACAAATCAAACAACAAAAGCTCAAGAGAATGACAATAGCATCTGCTCCAATGTATTACTTTCATCTTTGAAATAAAATAAAAACATCATTCTATAGGGTATAGTGATGTACAATCATAATTATTTAAATAGAATGAACTATGAAGTTAAAAGTGGACACCACTGTTTGAGTACAAACTGCTTTCCATAGGTCAATTGATCTCAACTTTTATATCAATTGTCTGAGAAAATACATGCATCAATTGAGCAGGTCCAGTAATACATAAAGGCCGGGCAGAACTACCCAGCCCAAAAGTCATTATATAAAGAACAAATTCTGCAAATCCTAATTCATCAGAAACTTGGATAGTCGGATTATGTAAACAGTAAAGTTTTTCCAAAATTTATGTCCTATACATAACAAAAACTTCAACAGATTAGCATACAAATGCTTAACACATGCAAAAATAATATGGTTTATCATTGTTCCATAAGATTAAGTCTTGAGAGGGCTATCCTGTCCTGAAGTCATTTTATGAATCTGAAAATGGTTTCCTGAGATTTTTCTCCATCTCACCATGTCTGATCTCAGAGCAGCCAAATGCATGATTTCAGATCCATAATCAAATATAAAACGAGAACAACTAACTAGCAAAATTAGCCCAGAATTGTAATGGAGAGGGGATGGTTTCCTGAGTTCTCTTCTTAGATTGGGATGACTAGTAATGGAGAGGGAGGGATCTAACATAACTCTTGCAGTTCCTGATAGACACTTATGCGTTAAGAATTTCATATGGATCCTTAACAGTGCTGCAATATCAAGAACTGTTCAGACAATTCATGCAATCCTTATTTGGTTCTCACATGCGGGGATCAGAAGAAAGACCCAGAATTGTATAACCTGCTATCATCCTGAAAGCTACGAAATTTCTAGACCAAGTTTATCAGTTTAATATGTGAATCCTGATGGGATAAGCAACTGTCTGGACTAGGCCCTAGCTACTTTACTGATTAGCCTCTGTTCTGTCTGTTTCCCAGTGGTATTCTTCACACATCCATAGAAATATATAACAGGCTCCAATTCTTCTGTGTCAACTTTGCAAAAGTTTTAATCAAATTAATTTGACCTCTGCTGTCATAATATGCAAGATTTACTACAGTTAGGTATGCACTAGATTGAGCTAGTTATCCTTATTATCATAGCAACAGCATGTCTATAATAACCCTTAACACAAGTAATGTACTAAGGAAAAATGAAGATTCACATGATTCAAAAAGGAAAAAGCCTGAACACATGCAGTTTTTTTTTTCCTAAGAAGACACTTCTCGAATCTCAAGTGATTTTAAGAATGATAACACTACTACTACCAATCATCATTTTGCTATGTAAAGTCAAACCTCAAAATGAGTATTATGTCATTAACTAGAAACTAAGGCTGCAATAGTGAAAAATTTCCCAATGCACAAACAAATCAAAGAAATAAAGAAGGAATACAATACCTTAACGAGAAGGAATCATGCCAGTTTTCCTAGCATAGGCAAAGATGCCACCAGCCTCAATCACAGGACCAGCATCGCCGATTGGCTTCAACCTATACTCCTTCCCAGTCGTGTGATTGATCAGACGGCTCTCCCCGAGCTCGATCGTCACCACATCGCCGGTCCGGCACTCCTCGCACAGCCTCGTCTCCGACTCCAGCGGGTAAACCTCGCCGGTCGCCACCGAGTTCCGGAAGAAGATCCGAGCGTAAGACTCCGCCACTACGGCCGCAGCTCCTGATGCGCCTAGCGCCACCGGCGCGTGCTCGCGGGAGGAGCCGCAGCCGAAGTTTGCGCCGGCGATGATAACGGCGTACTTGGATTTGGTCTCGCCGGGATCTACGAATCGTGTAGCGTAGGATGCGGGGAGTCCGACGAGGGCGAAGGAGCCGAGTTTCACGTACTCGTCGGGTTTGGAAGGGACGAGAGTGAGGTACTCGGCGGGAATGATCTGGTCGGTGTCGATGTTGTCGCCGACGACGTAGCAGAGGCCATGGAAGGAGGAGGCAGATGCTGATGGAGAAGAAGACGCGTTGGCGCGTGTGATTTGGGCGCGTGGGGTTGGCGGAGAAGTGATTATGCGATTGCTTAGCTTTGATGGATTTGTTGGAGAAGTGTTAAATGAAAGAAAGTGAGAAGAAGAAGAAGGATAGAAGGAAAGTTTGGGTGAGGAAGCGAAGGAGAGGTTTTGAGGAACAGTTGCAGAGAACAACGCCATTGTTGACTTCCTTCTCTTACTCTCACTCTCACACGATGATCTACTCTTTTGGCTGCGACGAAAAAGATTATGGTTAATTTATATACTTTCTTTAAACGCCGGCGTTTAGAGGTCTGCAGGTAGAAGTCATAGTTATTAGGTGAGTTTGAAGATTTAAATACATGCAAAAATGTTCCTCGCATAACTCATGTACTATTATTAATGTTATTATTATTATTATTATTATAAGGTAGGATCAATGTTATTAAATCTGACTTGGTTGTTAACCTGGTGGAGTTACTAAATCATTAGTTCAAATGCGCTTCAAATGCTGTATAATTCGATAAGTATATGTAAATCTATTATTTATATTAAAAAAATTATAAATATACTTAAATACTTTGTAAAAAAGTGATACCAATTTCAAATATTTTAATATAAAAAAATAAATTACACATCATTGTTCAAAAAAAATCAATCAAACATATGATATTTGTGATAATAGTGTTTCAGGTTAAGTAAACGATATCTCTAACTCTGACTCAAATCAAAATTCTCTGCATATTACATAATGGGGACGGTTATATTTTACAAACTTTTTGTTTACAAACTACACTAAGTATGACCGGTCATACTTCAATCAAGAGTATATAACCGGTCATATTTAGTGTAATTTGTAAAAAAAGATTATAAACGGATCCTTCCTCTTGCATAATCAATATAATATTAGTGTTGTAGTTATGTAATCTATGTAAGTTAATAAGCTACAAATCACTCAAATATTTCAAAAGAAAACAAATCATTTGTATTTTATAGTGAAAAAAAAGACATCAATTGATGAAAATAAATTAGTTTCTTTTTTCTTTTTCTTTTTTTACAGACCATGCCGAGTCATCGGTTGAACCGACCGGGTCACCAATTTTTTACGAAAATCGATCGGGTCACACCGGTTCTGTAACATGACCGGTCCAATATGAAAATCGGACCAGTTACATGATTGATTCACTTTTCAGGTAGACCCTGCTAGGTCAATCCGATTTTTATAACATTGTGTAGGATATTGTAAGTTTGTAACAACCAATTAGAAATTAGGGTTACTATCAATATTACTACCAATTAATTTCACGGTTAGATCGATTATGTTGATCAAATGGTTATATTTATTTTCATCTTTGTATAATTATTATTTCTCATATTTAATATTTTATATTTATTTTCACCTTTATATGATTATGATTTCCCATATTTAATATGAAAGAATTAAATATGAAGAATCATAACCATATAAAGATGGAAATAAATATAAACAATTAAAAAGAAATTAATTAAAATTCAAAAATAAATTATATTTTATGAATTTTTCTAATATTATTTTATTTTATTTCACATTTCAAACTATATTTTTTTAGTCTCAATCTTAAATGTATATATTTGTCAAACATTATTACAATATATATATATATATATATATATATATATATATATATATATATATATATATATATATATATATAACATTTGTCATTACATTCATTCATATTAATGGTGTATAATGGCTTTATAAATTATGTAAGTTGTATATTGCGTCTAAATAAAATTATTATTCTTTATTTTTTTTTAGGAAGTACTAAGAAAAAAAATTGTATATCACAAAAATTTAAGGACTAATAAAAATATTATCTAATTATAAAAAAATATATGTATATATAACCCGGCGGATCAACCTGCCCTGCGGCAAGTTGAACCCGTTTTGACCCACTTCTAGGCGGGGCGGGTTGAGGTGGGTTGGTGGGTTGAAAACCTCAACCCAACCCGCCCCATTTTGGCAGATTGACCCGTAGGGTTCAACCCATATTGCCACTCTAATATAAAGATGGAAATAAGTATAAACATTCAATCGACAAACCGTGAAATTGATCGGTAATCATGATAACTGGTTATCACTTTTCATTATAAACTTTGGTTACATTCATGATATTAATGGTGTAAAAAAAATATTGTATGCTGCGTGAACAAACATTTTTTTTTGATAAAAAAAATATTATTTGAGAATTTTTTTTTTTAAAAAAAAAGAGAATTACATCACAATTTCATAACAATCGTTTTACCCCATTATTTTTCATTTATTATTAAAAAAAAGATAATAAATTAATAAGAATATTGTGCAAACACCGTTGTTGGAAAAGAAAAGAAAAAATACATGAGTGGTAAGTTTTCTTGTAAAAATAATGTATGTGTATTTTACGAGAATTTCATACAATCAAAGAGGAAAGTGACTTTATTTCAAGAATGAAAAGTGATAATGAATAATAGAAAGAGATATTGTGGAAGGTGGCTAACTATAAGGTAGAGTTGTTGGTCAACCCATTAGCGAAACTAAGAGTGCAATCTGAGACCATTCTTCTTCTTCTGCTGAAGCAGTGGTTAGTGCAAATGTTATATAACGCCCTGCAAACTCCACTGGCTCTGCAGAATGACTTTGCTACCCATTTTCGGAAATAAAAATCAATTTCTGAACCTTCCACTTTTTGTTGTGATTGGGATTAACGAAATGACACTAGTAAATTAGTAATAACTCCAATATTATAGGATAGATCTATTTACATGCTTATTGCGATGTTCCTAACATACGCATAGATCTAGTATGAATATCAATTACCATGCTTTAACATGGAACACAAATAACCAAATACAATGTCAAAAATACTGTTTAGAAAATGATTATAATTAAGAAAAATCTTAATTATTTTGTTGGAGAGAGTAAATTTTATAACAGCAGTACAATTGCTCCATATCATCAAAGGTCATAAGTCCTAAGAAACAACCAGATAGGAGCTGAGAGAGTAAACTTTGTAGCAGAAAGTTATGGTGGAATTAATGCCAACGTTCCATGTGTATTAAAATATACATAGCTTTTTTCGCCAAAAAAAAAATATATATATATATACATAATTTTTCGGTCGGAATAAAAAAAATAATTTCAAATGTGTCATGGACGTGAGTAAGTCAATATGTTTGGATGGCTCATCAACAATAATCACTTGAGAGCTAAGTAAGGAGTCAGCTGGCCCTATTCGATAGGAGGTCCAAATTAACCAAACCCTAAAAAATAAGCTCTATAAATAAGAGATGAATACCACAAGTATCGACTAATCTCTTTCTTAACTGTGTACGGTTATTCGCTACCTCCAAGGTATCTAAATCCATAGATGCCTAGAGAGAACACAAAATCCTATATTGATCCACTAGTATTAAACTAGACATCTCTATCATATACACAGAACAAAATGCAATTGCAAAATAAAATTTTAACAAGTAAAAAGTTATGACCCGAAAAATGGAAAAAGACCGGTCCTTAATTTCTTTTCTTTTTAATACCGGGAAGGACTGATTTAGTGTTTATGATATGAATTCAGTTTTTTCGCTTAACAGATGAAAAAGCCTGCAAACTGGACTTAGTTCATTTATAGCATTTGGATTAGAAATTCAAATGAATCACCTTCTTTTACCTGTAAACACTCAATTGGACTTTAAGCTCTGATAGAAAATACAGGATTTTCTATTTTAGTTTTGGAAATAAAAAACTTCCTTTCATTTAGACTTAATAGTGCAATGAAAGAACTAAAAGTGCACAATAAGCTTTTAATGAACTTGAAAAAGAAAAATAAATGGCTATATATATATATGTCTACAACTCATTCTGTATATATGTCATTTTAAGTTTATATCTAATAAATGTGTTAAGAACCTTGGGATACACCATCCCAAAAGCAAGCTTAAAGGATGGGAGTGCCCAAGGCTTTATAAAGCCCACATTAGTTGCACATACAACCAATGTGGAACTATATATCAACAAAATGCAATGAAAAATGTGCACAATGTATAAGCTGCATTATGCATTTCCTAAAGATTAAGAATACTGTCAAACCCCAATTTATAATAGCAACAATGAACTTGACAATGTAAATCATGTGGCTGTGTATATATCTCTAAAACTCATTCTCATTCAGGAATAATGCATAAAATTCATGCTGCTTATTCCCCACTAGCTAGCCTAAGATTAAGAAATCTTATATTCCTGTGTTTGCAATTGCCTTGAATATAGGTAGCATACCTAAGTGCTATCTACCTGTAAGATTGAAGCATCCTAGCTAGTTATGCCAAGGATGAATGAATGCCACTTTCATTTAGGAACGTTTTGCCTTCACAATGTGCTTTCGAGTGAAGCTACGAATTAACTTTCTGACATCCTTTCTAATTGAGAAGAATGCTGAGACTAGAGCAATATACATGGCTGGATAGATATGTATACCTTTTGCATTACTGAAACCAGATTTTCCCATAATGAGTTCTCTAATCAGACCCCACATGAGAATAAGTATTCCAAAAAGGCTCATTCTCCCTGGTTTTATCAAACCCATGATTGCTCCTCCCACAGACAAGTAGCTTCCTGCTAGAACCTGCAGGAGCAACCCAACTTGAAAATGAGTGCCTCAGCTAAAACTATCTTCATGTATGAAATTTCATCAATACTATTATAGGGGCCTTGTTTTTCATGGAATGTTATATTTACAAACTTTTTGTTTACAAACTACACTAAGTACGACCGTTCATACTTCAATCAAGAGCATATGACCTGTCATACTTAGTGTAATTTGTAAAAAAAGTTTGTAAACGGATCCTTCCCCCTCGTTTTTCAGTTGTACTTATAAACCTCTAAGCGTTGGAGATCTGATGCAGCAGAGGTTGTCCTTGTATTGAACTTGTCCAACATTAGCAGATTTTTGTAGCTTGGGATGGTTTTCTGCTTGCAAATAGCATTTGCAAGAGCTCCAGGGTAGAGAAGAGCCTTCACTATAAAAAGTGGGAAGACCTCACTTGCAATTAACTGAGAAGATGTCACTTCTAATGGTGTCTTACATATTCCAATTCTGCATGGAACACTGGGAAATAAATGGGGCCTTTGTGAGTATCATCACTATAATATGAAAGTACTATTTTTCAGAACTTCATTTTCAAGCTTTTGGTGTTAATTATTGCAGTAATATGAAGAAAAAAATAACACCCTAATAATATGACCCTGTTATTTAGTGGTGGCAGTGCCTCAGTGAAATTATGAACCAAACTGATGTTTTAGTTTTCTACGTGTCACTTTGGAATAAATCTTTGGTGTTACTATTGCACCGATTAAAACATTATGTCAACCAAAATTCTCTCTCCTTTGCCAAATTTTCTCTCTCTCTCCTCTGATATGTAATGCTCTCATTAGTGGGATGCACTGAATCTAGGTGCAACAAATGCACCAGAGATTTATTCGCCACTTTGGTTTTCTGATATGCAGGAGATCCATTTTTGCACTTCTTTTTGTTAGTCCATTGGACAATGATGCTGTGTTCTATAAATTGCACTTGATCAACACATAAGAAAACTTGCACACAGAATTAAATAATACAAATAAGAAGAAACTGGGTTCCTAAATGTTACATCAACACTAATGTCTGGAATATTTAATTGAACTGATTTTAATATGGTTATAATCCTGTTGTAGACAGAAAATTTAAAAAATATTAAAAAGAAAATGACAAGAAGCCTTCTTTGGTTATAAACAAAATAGACAAAAGGGGTAAAAAAAATTGGATCAACATAGACAAAAGGGGGTTATTTGATCAACATAATGATTAAAAAAGAAAAAAAGAAAAAGGATTTTCATTTTATGACATTGTAGAGTTTTTTTGTTTTCTTTTCTGGCTTTCTTTTTTACAATCTTTATTTGTGCTATTCTCTTCATGACATTGAATGACTTGAGCAAAGATGATTAAGCAAAAGGAGAAATAAAGAAAGATTTAATAAGGGAAATGGTACCTGAAAATGGGAACTTGAAAAAAGATGATAACGAAATAGAATGAAAAAGAAATGGAGCATATAAGGGTAGACAATCTCCTAGAAGAAGCCATGGCAGCAAATCTTTGAAAAGACCTTCTAAAAGGTCTCCCAATAATGAAACTGATGATAGAGTAGATATGTGGCAAACAGAGGTAACACTTTGACGAGTTCAAATTTACCCTATAATCGCTTTATTAATTCCCTTTGAAGTTTTATCTCCTATTTTTATTTACACTTTACAAAATACGGTGAATAAAAGACAGGTGCATAATCCCTCACAAGAATTTATAGGAAATCGTACTGAAAGCAACTTGTTGTAACTTATAACAAGCCTTTTGTTTTTTATTTATTTATTTGGTTCGCACTGGACCACATCAAACTCTTGTGTTTATATTTTTAAATACTGCCAAACTCTTCTGGCAGAAAAATATATATATCATCGTCAACGAATCTTTCTCTAAATTAATCATGTGAAATTTGAATCCTTAAAAGCTTGTGACTCAACAATGATTCCGCTGTTCTTTATTTTATTTTTTATTGTCACAAGTTCTTATTTTTATAGAAAATTATAGCTGGATTGGAGGTGACGTGATAGATTAGTTCAACATTTGGGTATAAAAAAAGAAGGGAAGTTCTTGGAGAGAATTTTTTTTTACTGACTCATTAAAAAGTGTCATTATTTTTTTAAAAAAAAAAAATTTGGTGGGTTCCACTATTTTGATATTTGAGCATAAGATAGAAAGTCTCTTCTATTAGAGTGATATTTCTGTGGGCCGGTGCCAAAAAAAAAATATGGTGGGACAAAAGTGAAAGAAAGATAAAAAAAAGTTGAAGAGAGAGGAGAGAACTATGATGTTAATGTTTAGTTGAAGGATTATGATGGTGCTGGAATATATTAAAATTTTTCCTTCTATTAAATGAGAGACATAAAGTCTGAAAAAGAAATATAGTTGATACCTAAAATTGTTAAAAATATAATTAAAAGGAAATTTAAATTTTTTCTTTTTTTTTCAAAGATTAACGTTGGCGTGTAATGGTAAGATTTCTAGTTATTAAAAAAAAAAAACGGTTGGTAGGATAGGAAGAGTGGAATGTCACGTTATCACATGGCTAAAGATTGAACCCAATTTGTATAACGAGAGTAATTATTTCCTTATAAGAAAGGGAGGGGGGAAATGGAATATAAAAAGAAATAATCATAAAAATAAAAAATAATATAAATAAATAAACATAAAAATAAAAAATAATATAAATAAATTACTTTTGATCATATTTGATGAAAAATATACCGAAATGTTTTCCTAGAGGTTTCACCACGTATCAAAGTAGGTTTTATTTATGTCAAGTGGATTAAAAGATGATGGCAGCTTACCAAAAAAAAAAAAAAAATGTGATGGCAAAAAAAAAATAAAAAAATTGGATCATTTATACATGAAACTAAAAGAAGTGATATCTTACGTACTAAAAAAATTTGATGGCAATAAAAAAATAAAGATTGGATCATTTATACATCAAATTAAAATATGTTCAATATTTTCTCTCTCTTCAAAAACTTTTTAACATTCCCTCTCTGTGATCCAATGATGATTAGATTGGTAGTAAATTGGTAGTGAAAATTTTTAGTAGTAAGAATATCCTCTCTCCAAACTAAAATACGTTCAAAATATTGGGCCAGTCCAAACTGAGCCCATCATATCATTTACTTAGGGCAATTACATGAAATCGAGTGAAAAATTTGAGCATGCCTCGCAAAGATGAGTGTAAGGACCGAAATCGCAAGTCTGATATACAAAATACCGATATTAGTATCATTTCAATCTCAATGCAGTCATTCTTCACCATACGCAAAGTTGTCTATCTTGCCACTTGCCAGTAACGTAATCTATATCACCTTATCTTTGACTATCTTTGCTTGAGGATAAGGTTCTAACTTCTAAGCAAAGCCATAATAATAGTGATTTAATTAATTGATTAAGCAATAACTAAGTACATATAGCTCTAAATCATCCGATAACAACTTGAGAGCGCTCAAAGTCCATAAAGCCACATTTCATGGACGTTTTCTTCAAACTGGTAATAATTAGATATGGTTATCCCTTTGTTTGTATTAAACTTTAATCACAACTTAAATTTATGACAATATATCATTAAAGAAGAAAAAACATAAACAATTGCCCAACATCACTTATGAATCTTTACATAAAAAAGTAATAACTTTTTTGTATAAAAGAATTTAAGATTCATCTCTCTCCTAAAGTAATACAATTTGCTTTCAAATAAAGGTGATGAGCCAGCCAAATCATTTACATGAATGCTAAAGTGCATAACGCTAACTGCAGTATTATTCTCTCACCATTTGGATATCTCCAAGGAACATCTTACATAGGTTTCCAGGCAATACAGGCACAAAAGGAGGATATTATTAAATTCAACAGTAAAGTTTTTCTTAGGTCTCTAAATAAAAAATAAGATCCTCATTTTATTCTTTTATAATAAAAATTAATAATTTAATCCTTATGAAATTTAGAGTGAATTTATTTTAGTCCAGGGATTAATGAGTTTTTTTTTAATTTATGAGGTATCACAATTTCAACCAAATAAATCCACTTTGAATTTTTTATAAATCTCAAAACTAACTTTTTTGGATTAATATTTTCTCTGTTACATTAGAAAATATTTTTTTCATACACATAATTCAAAGGTGAAGCTCATTCTATATTTTTTCTTTCCCATCTATTCTCTTTTCTCTCTCTTCTATTTTGTGAGTGTAGAAGATTAAATTTTCATTATATAACATGAAAAAAGATCATCCCAATTTTTATTTTAAAAAAACTAAAGTGAAAATTATATATTTTTTGTCATGTGGATCCAAAGGTATTTTACAAGTTCACACAAGCGGGTGTGATGACATAGCTGCACATCACATGTCAGTCACACATCCCAATGCAATAATTTGCCTCTAATAATTGTACGAAGGACCACAAATTCTGGTAAGAGTAATACTGGCTGCACACAGTTTAGTGTACCCGAGTCTCTAAAACTTTTTGATCAGTTTCGAATTAGCAAATATTCAGTGTATCCTCTAATAAAAATATTATATGTTAGTTAAAATTATTATTTTTCTCTCAATTTTTTTTTCTCTGATGTATATTGCTTTGATTGATAAAATGCACTGAATCTAGATAGAGTAATAATACCAAAAATTTATTCCAGTTTCATAGTAATTAAATGATAAAAACTGCAGGAGTGCAAAAGTAATAGTCAGTGACATGTATAAAACAGAAAAATCATTTTAATAATACACACAACTCCACAAAATACACACAAAATTATAATACAAAGTTAAAATATAAGATTTGTTGTTTGTCATTTTAAATTACATAATTATATTTTTTTAGGAGAGAGATAGACACAAAAAATGGAACTCGTGGGAGAGAGAAAGTGGTGGTTTTTTTTAATTTAAAATTTAAATAGTTTTTCTTTTTTTTTTTGTCTGTCTTTCTCTTAAAATGACGTAATTTTATGTCATTTAAAATAACAAATATTTTTCCCCAAAATATATCGTATCAAAATATATGAATGTAATTAGAAAAAATTTGAACACAATGTTCGATATTATGTTCTTAAGATAACTTTGTCTTTTTAATGATATCCAAAATTCATGAACAATTATCTTTTAAAATAAAATGAATTATTTCTATTTGTTGATGGCAACAGATGCAACATTTATTTGAATTACCATACATAATGAATGTAAAAGATTTCGAAAATCATTTTGGCAGAGTATCAATATAAGAAAGAAATCAAAAAAAAATCCATTTTTTCTGATTTACTACCATATTTATAAACCATTGATCAATTTTTTTTTATTTCTTTCCATGTTTATAAATCATTAATGGATTTTTTTATATTTTTTTCCTTATTTATAAATTATGACAAGTCATGATAAATAATATCTATTAACTATGAAGAGTCATGTCAATTAACTATGAAGAGTCGTGTCTATTCGATAACAGAGATTATAATATAGAGTAAGAGCAAACTTTTAGCACTCCCGGACCAAAAAAGGATAGGGTGGGACTGGGGTGAGAGATAATAGAGATTATAATATAGAGTAATATCTCTTCATTATTGAATAGTTACCTTTGTTGGATAGTGAGAAATACATCATGACACACACTAAACTTCTCATTGTTAAGATTTAAATTCTATAAGAATGCTGACAAAATACATATATTATATTATGTTGATATGCTAATTTAACATAGCCTATCCCTCTCCCAGACACTGAGATCTTCGTCCTTCTCAATTTTGAGCTATGTCTATGTGGAGCAACCTACCCTTTGATCTCTTGGCCAAAATCTTCTCCTTTCTCTCCCCAGGCTCCTTAGCCAGAGCAAGATCATCTTGCAGGAATTGGGACACATGTGCCAAGGCTTATCCTCTGACACCAACAACATGTTCTTCAACAACACAATCTAAGCCTCTGCCACCATGGTTCCTTGCTTTTCCAATTCGTAACAACATACCATGCTGCTATGTTCATAACCCTGTCATGGACATTTGGCACGAGCTTTGCCTTCAATTCTTATCATTCCCATGTGCAGTTCGACCAGTTTCTCCAATTGGGAGTCTCCTTCTGTTAAGGCTCACCAATATTACAACAATGGAACTTGCTCTATGCAACCCCTTTACAAAGGAATTTAGGTACCTTCCTCGGTTGAATGTTTCAAGGACTAACCCTGCTGTTGGAGTTGTTGTTGATAAGTTTCCAAGGTTTAGAGTCTATGTGGCTGGTGGCATGTCTGAGGCAGAACATGGTGGCGCCACCTATGAAACAACTTTAGAAATGTATGACTCAGAGTTTGATACGTGGCAAATTGTGGGGTCCATGCCTGTTGAATTTGCAGTTAGGCTTACTGTTTGGACACCAAATGAGAATGTGTACATCAATGGTACATTGTATTGGATAACCTCAGCTAGGGCCTTTAGTGTTATGGGATTTGATATTAGCACAAATACATGGAAAGAGTTGGGTGTTCCCAATGCTGAGAGGCTAGAATTTGCCTCACTTGTTAGGTGGAATGGTGCATTGGCATTGGTTGGTGGCACTTGTGGTGAGAATGCTTGCATTTGGGAGCTGAATGAAGTGGACAAATGGTGTCTGGCAGATAAGGTGCCAGCTGAATTGGGGTTGAGATTGTTATCAGGGAAGGGAAATTGGGAGAGTGTTAAGTGTGTGGGTGATGAGGATGCTATTTGTTTGTATAGAGACCTTGTATCTGGAATGATAGTTTGCAAAAAAGTTGGAGATAAAGGTATGTGGGAATGGCTTTGGGTTGATGGTTGTGTTCACATCAAGGGGAAACAAGTTCCCAATTGCCAAATAAGAGGAATGCTTATTCAACCACCAATTCTTGCTTCCTCCCTTATCTTTTAAATTAGAGTCATCTTTTGGTACTAGTTGTAAACTATTGGGTATGTTTGAAACGTTATTAGAAAGTAGTGTTGATATATATAGTCTCACATTCGTTGGATGTGCAACTAATGTGACCTTTATAAGGCTTTGGGCTCTCCCACCCTTTGAGCTAGCTTTTGGGGTGGTGTATCCCAAGGTTCTTTACATAGTATCAGAGTCTCGTCGTCCCTCACTTCCTCTTGTGGAATTTCTTAACATGAAATTAATAAAACTCAGATTTGAAATGTTCTTTGCAAGTAGTCTTATAAGAACTTAAGTAAGCATATTATAAAAAATGCTACTTTTTGATGGAATATTGGCCCATTGCATGGTATGGTTGGGTTGGGTTGGGTTAGGTCCTCAGAATTTCATTATAGTTTCTCAACCAAACATGAGTTTGACCCAATACATTCTATATCCAAAAGTAATTCTAACAGTTCAAACAAAATTTTGAGTCTATTCTGTATTCAAATTTCAATCTACTTTTATTATTTCATCTACCGATTTTATGATGGACTCCTAAGTCTTACGCATCAAGGACCCCAAACAACCAACTCTATTAATTTTCCACTGTGATGCATGCTTGTTAAACCCCAATGGGCACTTCCATAAAAAAATATAATATTCTCAAACCAATAATTGATATGATATCAATACAAGCAGCTGCTTATATGGTAGTCGCTAATTCCATATATTAAGCAAAACCAGATTTAAAAAAGTTTAACCCATAGATGATTAAATAGATAGCATTCCTTAGTAGCATCACCATTACTTGGACTATATAAGTAGCAACCAGCAACCTCAAACGAATATATCAGTGTAATATGTATAAACTGAAACTGCAAAGAATAATTAATTATCAGAGAAACTAGGAGACCGCTTAATTAAATCCAAGAAAAGTTGTCAGATCAGTTAGTTTTAATGAAAAAGCTATATTTACTATCATTTTAGTTTTATTACTTGAATATTACTGCTGAATCAATTTAAAATTAATGAGCTTAATTTTTTTTTATTTTTTAACCGTTGATTTTAAATTGATCCAACGATAATCAATCTAATAATAAGAGTAATAAAGTTAAAATAGTAGTAAATATAATCGCCACTTTCAAACAAGAGAGTGGCATAATATTTTAATCCATTTTTTTTAAAAGAATAACACTTGTCACTCTTAGCTTATTTTTTAAAAATATTTTAACTATAATCATTCGAAATTAATTTTGCATATCTTTCTTATAATTATAATTTTTTTTTAATTTAAATTTTCTTGAGAAACAAGAACTTGATACTTTTTGGGATTTTAAAAAGGCATACTAATAAATTAGTTTTCCTTATTAGATACATCAAAACTAATTTATAATATAAATTTCTTAATTATTTTTTTTATATCAATTGGTGTCTGAAATCCTAATGAACTATTTGTGTCTCTATCTCCCCGAAAATTGTGACTCTCAAGATTCTTAATTAAATTTTTTTATCATTTAACTATATATTGAGAAATTTCTGCTAATAAATAAGTTTTAATCATGTTATTAAGTTTTTGTTAAATTTTCATTGTAACAATTTTAAAGTATTTTATTTTGAAGGTATGAAACTATGACTTTGTTGTTTATTATTTTGTATTATTCTCATTTAAAAAAATTATATTTAAGTATTTCAAATTTCAAATTTTTAGCGTAATAAAAGAGATTCAACTCTGATAAATACTTTTATAAAACATGAGAGAAATTGTAAAAGATTTAAGAAATAAAAGAAGTTTTGTATAATGAGTTACAACTTTAGCTATAACCTACAGTTTTCTGAAGTGTATCATCAACGATTAAACTTAACAATGTCGGGTTTAGAAAAAATAAAAGGCTTGTATAGATTTAAAAAATAGTTGAAATTTTCCATAATAAAAATAAAATAAGAAGAAGGTTGGAGTAATTTATTTGAAGAAGATTGCTTTCAAATAAAAGAGGTTTTGTATAACGAGTTACAACTTTAGCTATAACCTACAGATTTCTGAAGTGTATCATCAACAATTAAACTTAACAATGTCTTTCGCAAGATTGCTTTGAATTAATCTCTTTTGGTATTTTTTAACCCCCTTATATTACCAAATATATATATATATATATATATATATATATATATATGCGGCTTCGCGTCATGTTTTAATTTTGTATATATACTATTTGAAATATGCTAATTTCAATATATTTTTTCAAAAGGAAGGGAAATAAGTGTTTATTTTAAAAATGATATTAATGTTTGTCATATTCTAAGAGATAATTTTATATCATACACATACATAAAAATGTGTGTAGGGTCCATGCGAAGAGATGAGGAAAAAAAATATGGAGTCAAATATATACTTTCATCAATTTCATGTGTACAGAAAATAAATTTTTTTATACATCTATAAGAGATTATAAAATTATCTCTCCTATAACATAATAAATATTAATCTCTTTAAAAAGTATGGGAAACAATTGTTAAATGGTCACAAAACATAGACAAGCAAACAAAAATATACATTTATGGATTTGCTCTATAACATGATATTTCAATTCTCCTTCGACAGGAGAATTATAAAACTCTCAGTTAAATGGTCACAAAACTTACGCCAGCAAACAAAAATATACATTTATTATTGAAACATACATGAATTGTTGAACGCAGAATAGGAAATTTTCTATGCTGGACAACTTTCAACAGATCACTCATTACCAATTCATTTCATGAAATATGAAATTAAGTCTTGCAGGCCATACTTGATTGTCAATGCCATACCTATTCTGTCAACTTAAATGGCCCCACGGCAACCCATTATAAGTTTGATCCATTATTTGAGCAATCTTTTATTACATTGATAAACTCTGATGATGTGATGATGATGATCATGACGATTGACAACTTTTTTATATTAATTTGTTGAAATTCTTATCTTGAATAACTAAAGTTGGTTAAAAAATTTCTTTCACTTCTTCGTCTTCATCATGTGGTAGCTTACCAAATTTTAACATTATTATGAAAGTCATTTCGGATATGTTAGTGGACCAAACGATATTTTATGTAGATTTCAGAAATAGAAGGAATTTTGCATAACAAATGCAAAATAAGTGGAAATTTAAAGTAATTATTTATGATTTTATACTTTATATTCTTGAAAAAAATTATAAGTGACTCATAAATAAATAATTATTTTATTATTATTTTATACTTTATTTATGGTTAAAAAATTATACTTTATTTATTTATGATTTTATACTTTTAATATTTTTTTTAGATATCTAAATAGTTAATTCATAATAAATTTAAAAAAGATAAAGAGCAACGTGAGGAATTTCCTTTATCTAATATCCATTTTTCACTGGTCTAAAAATAATATATATACAAGTAATTAATTTTAGGGTAATAATTTTCTATTGTTTTAAAAAAAAATTGTCTCCGACAGTAGGAGATAAATTATTTCTTTTATAATATAAGAAAATTATTATCCTCAATTTTATGGTAAAAGGAGGAAAGTATGTGTATTTTTTTTTTTTTTTTGTGTGAGTGTGTAAATATTATAATTCTTCTTGAAAATTTGGTAACACCATAGCGATAAGGACATGAAAGCATTATCATTGTTGATTGACTATGACGAGGCCATTGGAAGGAAAGCATTATGCCACGGAGTGAATTTTTGATACAACGAGAATATGTACTCATTTATCAAAAATAAAAATAAAATAAAAAATATTGAAAAAGAAATTATAAAGATAAAATAATATAAATTATTATTATTATTTTCATATTTAATAAAAGATATACAGAGTAATTGATATATTTGATTCATTGAAAAGAAATATTTTTCAAACTCATGCCTTGGTGGACCAAACACTCTTTATGGACTACAGTTAATTAGTTTATGACCGTTTGCCCATGAGAGAGAAAAGTAAAAAGTTTTTCCTTTTTATATTTCATAATTATCTCAAGAAAAATATTTTTCGCAAGTTTTTTTTAAAATATCTTCATTCAAACGGTGCCTTGGTGGACCAAACACTCTTTATGGACTACGGTTAATTGGTTTATGCTCGGTTGCCCACGGAGTCAATAAGATTTTTCTTTTTTTATTTAATAAAAAGAAGTTCAAAATTTACATTTTCGCAACTACTGTTTCTTTTTTAGTACACAAGTGTTTACTATTTACAACTTCATCCTCATAATACGTAAATCATTCGATCAATTTTTTAATTAATAATTTAATAATTATTTTTTATTTGAATTAATTCAACTATTTTGTTTAGCATTAAGGGCCGGCTTGAATAGAAACAATAAGATAGGATGGACTATTATATCATGTTATTATTCATTATTTAGTGAGATAACTAGATATGATAACCTTATCATATTTATTTTAATATATTTTATTTAAAATTATAATTTTTAGAATTTTTTTATAATTTTAAAAAATAATTAATTATAATTAAGTAAAGAAATAAAAGATACTAAAAAATTATATCAATTTGGCCAACCATTTGGTATAAAACTTGTAGAAAACGATAGTGTACTGTTTTTTTTTTTATAAAGAAAATCAACCAATAAATATATCAAAGAATATACGAAGTACGCTATAAATAAAATATGAAAAAAATATTTTTGCAGTTAATGCAGATAAATCATCTGTATTTATTCCTAAAACGACGTTGTTTTGTTATTGAAATCTTAAAAAATAATAAATATAAAGACTATTATAACCTTGAAATAAATTAAAATTATAAAAATATCATAATTTCCGTCCCAAAATGATGTCGTATTGTGCTTGCTGCAGATAACTAACTTCAGAAAAAATGAACCTGGCTTACTTCTTTATTATTAGGTTTTATAGTGCTGTATGGTTGAATTTTCTTCTCACTTTTTATGGAACTTGCAAATGTAGCCTCATTTATCTTTCTTTTTTTAGTTGAAATTAAGCAACATAATAATAGTTATTTCTTCTTTATTAAATAATAATTATTATTTAACTTATTATAATAATTATTTTATCTTATAAGAAATAATATGATCGATTTTATATTAATTTAAAATTTATTCTATTTTAATTTATAATAATTTTATGATAAATATTTTATATTATCACCAATTTAACTACAATTATGATAAGTAAAAAAGTATGAAATGATGCTTTCAATTCAATGACGTATCTATTGGAAAGTTGAGGAATAAGAGCCGTAGCATCCTCAAACGAAGATCGAAAATGGTGGACTTAATCATCAATGCACTCGCTTTCAATCACTATCCAGTATCCTCCCCTTTACTAACGCAATCCGAAAACAATGACACAAAGCTCGAACTTCGTTTGAGACTTCCATTCATATCATTTAAGATTGTGACTTCCATGATCAATTTTTTTTTTTTTTTTGATTTGGATCTTCTCACGTAAAAAATGGTCATGTTATTTAATTATAACCATTATTAAAAAATTATATACTTTTCTCTTTCTCTTATCTCATCATCAATGAATGAATACGAGTTGTTATGATCAAATAACATAATCACATTATCACTTTTTCACATGAAGATTCAAATCCTATTTTTTTTCCTACTCTACCTACTGCGTAGCTAAAGTAACTAATTAATTGGATTATTATTTTCATGTAATAATCATACTAATCTTACGCATCGAATTTTTTAAAATAATTACTGTTGTAATATAACAAATTAAATTATAATTATTTTTATTCTTTACTTTTTAGTGAACTAAATTTACTAGTTAGGAGAGGGAAGATTTAAACCTAGTTACTTCACCTTTAGAGATATATTGATTAGTTAAAAATAACGTCTATTTTTTTTATTTTACTTCAACATTTAATAATATAATATTATATATATATATATATTGGGGTAGGTTATAATTACAAATTTTTTTATTTACAAACTCTTACAAACTACACTAAGTACGACCGATGATACTTCAATCAAGAATGTATTGTCGGTCGTACTTAGTGTAATTTGTAAAAAAAATTGTAAACAGATCCTATCCCATATACATATTGTAGCATCTCATGTTTTTTTGTTTTCACTTAAAAAGATGAAGAAGAGTTTTTAAAAAGTTTGAATAACTTGCATCTAATAGAGCGATACTTTATAATTTTTTAATTTTTTTAAAAAATAATACAAGGCATGTTGAGAACTCGGTTCCCTTAACTTTGCTCATAAATCTTTTCGTGGAAGTCAATTAATAATATCCTAGATTTCAAATCTCAGTAATCTGAACTCGGCCTGACTAGGTCGTCCAACGCAGCCTAGTCTAATGAAGAAATAAAAACTCACAAAACCTAATCCAGTTCAAATGTCCACTATGATAATAATGGGTACAAAGAATCAACCTTCACCAAAGCGGTGATTCACTCAACCTCTCCAATAATAGTGATAATCAAACTTCCCTAGAGATGTCTCACTCAAACTCTCTTTAGAGGTGCTCTCAAATACAAAGCTCAAAATCTTATTCACAAATCTCTCAAGTGTCACTCAAAAGTCCCTCAATAATCTTCTTCTAACTTAACTTCCAATCACAACTAATGAATATATAAAAGAGATAAAATATAGGATTTAGGACTTTTAGAAAACCATGGACTTAAGTTTAAGGAGGAAGCCCAAGAACACAAACCCATCACTTAATATTTCCCATCATTTAAATGAGTAAATGACAGTCAAGGAAAGCCATAATGTTATTAATATAGAAATATTTAATATAATAAAAAAATTATATAAACAATTAGCAAACGCTCATTTCATCAATTCAGAATTTTTTAAGAGTGGTTAATTTTATATGTAATTCAATATGATCATAAGAAATAAAAAATGTAATTCAATATGATCATAAAAAATTATTTATTCATGCAATAATAACGAGAGATGAGAAAGAAAAAATATTCTGATAAAGAATGATAAAGTTATCATCATTAATTTAGTAATTCCCAGCTGACTAAGATAAATACATAGCTTTTCAAAAATAAAATAAAATAAATACATATTTAATTAAGTGACTAGTAATTCCCAGCTGAATGTTGAGATTCATATATATTCCAGTGATTCCTAATCCACCATCTTTTATGCAATTTTCTGATCCGATTTTGTCTCCTGGTGATACGTGATGGGTATGAGAAAAGGGAAAAGTCACTTTGTAAAAATAAACGGGATAGATAAGAGTTCACCACAATTGAGATTAAAGGCTAAGCCACCCTCCCAACTGATAAAGAACCCACTTGCCTCACAACTAACCCAAGGTTAGATAAAGATAACAAAATTCAAGACAAGTTTGAGAACTTGCAACACACTTTTTCATTTACCAAATCTGTTTTCTGCATTACAAAATATCCTATATTTATAGAATAACTAAAAGCATGAGAATACAAAGAGACAAATAACTCCCAAGAGTTGTGTTGCTTAAGAAGTAGAAATAACACTAACTAAACCCAACTCCCAAGAGTCATGCTCCTAAGAGTTATGTTGCTTAGGAAATAGAAATATCAATAATTAAACCCAACTTCCAAGATTATGCTCCCAAGAGTTATTGACAACTAAAAATTATCTTTATTGCACTTTAAATGCTAAAACTCTTGATTTTCCTTCTGTATCATCCTCCATTTCCTGATTGAGATTTGTCCTTAAATCCTCATGGTCTTCGTTACTCTTGGAATAGACAAAGATATCATCAAAACACACCACAACAAAATTCTCAAAGAAAGGACGAAGAATTTCATTCACAAGTCTCATAAAGGTGCTTGGAGCATTAGAAAGCCCAAAGGGAATGACTCTCCATTCATATAACCCTCCTTTAGTCTTAAATTCAGTCTTCCGCTCATCTCCTTCCTTCATTCTAATTTGGTGATATCCACAGCGAAGATCAATCTTAGAGAAAACGTTAGAATCATATAATTCATCAAGGATATCATCAAGGCAAGGGATTGGATACCTATACTTGATGGTGATGTTGTTTATGGCCTTACTATCAACACACATACGCATAGTACCATCCTTTTTAGGAACATGTAAAGCTGGAACAGAACAAGGACTCATACTTTCTCTTTG
Organism: Gastrolobium villosum; assembly: GCA_032173675.1. Taxonomy (NCBI): domain Eukaryota; kingdom Viridiplantae; phylum Streptophyta; class Magnoliopsida; order Fabales; family Fabaceae; genus Gastrolobium; species Gastrolobium villosum. Next base: position 176,454 of record JAVKPL010006551.1, on the reverse strand, counting down.
GCTTTTCTCTTTAGGTTCTTCTGTAGCTTGGAGGACTCTTTGTAACATAAGCAGATGCTCCCCTTGATCTGCTCCTAAGATAATTTTTTCATCCGGGATTTCATCATGTTCAGCATCCTAAACTGGACCTTGTTCATATTCATGGTCAATTTCTTCAATTTCTTTAAGTGTCATAACCCGCCTATTAGGACAATCAGCTTCAAAATGGCCATAGCCTTGGCATCTAAAACATTTCTTTTCTTCCAACTTCTTTTTAAATTCTTTCGGAGCTTCCTCGACCTTCTCCTTAATAATTTGTGATGAAGAGGAGTCACCCTTGGAAGAGTAATTCTTAAAGAAACTTGATGGCTTGTTGGTTGCCTTGTTGGTTGCCTTGTTTGATTTTGAATGTTTCTTCACTTTAATAGCTAACTTGCACACATCTTCAAAAGTCCAAAAAGGTTGTAGTCCCACCTTCTCAGCAATATCGGTATTTAACCCACCAATAAAACGAGCAAGTTTTTGTTCCTGAACTTCTTGAAGGCCACTAGTCATAAGGAGATGCTCATACTCCCTAATATACTCTTCAACACTTAGATCTTCTTGTTTGAGAGAAGCAATTTTGAGATACAAGTCTTGTTTGTAACTGGCAGGAAGAAATGTTTTATCCATCAGCCTCTTCAGTTTAGTCCAAGATTTGAGCCTTCTCTTGCCTTCTCGGTTCTTCTCCATCTTCAAGTTATCAAACCATATTGATGCATACTTTTTGAGTTTGATGCTTGCAATTTTGAAGCACTTCTCGTCATCAAAGTCCTTAGCTTCAAAAATCCGCTCAATAGAACGAACCCATTCCAAATAAATATCGGGATTCAAGCTGCCATCAAATTCTGGGGGTTCGATCTTCACATCTCTAAAGCCATCTTGGAGTTTTCTTCTTCTTCTATCATGAGGTGTTGACTCTTTTGAAGAAACGCTATGAGTGCTTCTGGAATGTCTCCTACGTCCATGATGATTTTGTTGGACAAGATTAGCAAGAGCTTGGCGTATTTCTTCAATCTGATTTTCAAGATTTGCAAGTTGTTGGTCACGCCTTATATTTTGATTTTGCTCACGGATTTTGTACCTTGGACCTTCGTCTTCCATGTGAACCGATGCTTTGATACCAAGTTGATGCGTGGTGGGTATGAGAAAAGGGGGAAATACACTTTGTAAAAATAAACGGGATAGATAAGAGTCCACCACAATTGAGATTAAAGGCTAAACCACCCTCCCAACTGATAAAGAACCCACTTGCCTCACCACTAACCCAAGGTTAGATAAAGATAACAAGATTCAAGACAAGTTTGAGAACTTGCAACACACTTTTTCATTTACCAAATCTGTTTTCTGCATTACAAAATATCCTATATTTATAGAATAACTAAAAGCATGAGAATACAAAGAGACAAATAACTCCCAAGAGTTGTGTTGCTTAGGAAGTAGAAATAGCACTAACTAAACCCAACTCCCAAGAGTCATGCTCCTAAGAGTTATGTTGCTTAGGAAATAGAAATATCAATAATTAAACTCAACTTCCAAGATTATGCTCCCAAGAGTTATTGACAACTAAAAATTATCTTTATTGCACTTTAAATGCTAAAACTCTTGATTTTCCTTCTGTATCACCTGGTCACTGTCAAATCTACAATTTGAAATTTTGATAATCTTTAATAAGATTGAGTGAACAAATCATGTGGTTAAATTGGGGTACAAGAGTTGAATAAATCAGGGTGAAAAATGTCTTCGATTTTTTTAATATTATTTTTGAAAGAAATTTAAAACCTTAACTTTGGATCCACCGAACAAAATTGTCTTGTATAAAAAATATCTGTAATTCAGCCAAAAATAAAAATAAAAATAATTCTAAGTAATTGTTAAAAATATAAAGATAAATTATTCTATTTATCTTTTCTTATATACCTATATTATATATCACTTTTCAATACCATTATATTAAAATCTTAAGAGAATAGATAAATGAAAAATATTTATTGAGATTCTGATCTAATGGTATCGGAGAATAATAAGTAAAGTAGATATAAAAAAATTTCACCAAAAAAAAGTAGATATAAAAAATAAGTAAAATAACATATCACAAAAATATATATAAAAAAATCCCGTATTTGTCTTCCAATATCTAATTGTGACACATAATTTGGGAGTTAATCAGATTAAAAACCGAAACTCCATTTACGTGCCAGCTTTGCCTTCCTTAAATCACTCCTTTTGCGTAGCGTATTTATCAAAACTCATTTAAAGCTGCGTAATTTCATCCACATGTCAAAGTGCTATAGACATAGTAATCGTTCAAACTGCAAACTCTGACATTAATTAAAATATGTTATATAAAATACCACTTTGAATGCTTAAAGAAGTGATTGAAAAGTGCCGGGACTGTGTGAATGATGAACAAAACCAGGTCAGCATGTTGGTCGAGCTAGATAAATATTTAATAAAAACGTTAAAGAAAAATAAACTTATTTAATGTTTTAAAATTTTAATTATCTTTTGTTTAGTAATGAAAATTTCTTTAGTGTCACCAATGCACTTAATTTTGAGTATCTTTCACTTATAATGTGATATGTGTTTTACTTTTTATTAAATCAATTTTTCACTTGATTTTAAAATAAATTATTTTTTAATGATTTGACAAAAGTAAAATACCATCACATTATGAGTGGAAGAGATACCGAAACTCGGTACATTCATAATACTAAAAATATTCTCGTTTTGTAATTAAAAATGTTATTAAAAATATTAAAATAACTCAAAGTTTAATCTAACTTTAATTTAATATTTTTTACAACCATGCACCTCCTTTAAATGTAATCTATATTTTAAAAATAAAAATTTTAGTTAATACATGAAAATTTTATGTTTTAATAATTCATGATTTATTACTTAATTGAAATTTTAATAAATTTAAATATATAATTCTTTACTACTTAAAATAGTTATTAAAATCATATATATATATATATATATATATATATATATAAATTTAATTCCAGAGTTGTAAAAATAAAATAAAAAACAAAAGCAAATCCTACTCTAAAGTTATATTAAATACAATGATAAAATGATTTACCAAAAAAAAAAAAAATGATAAAATGACATCTTTAATGCAATCAGTTGCAAATGGGAGAAATGTACAACTGATTGTGCGTAGAGGAAGTGTTTAAGCTCAACTATCATGTCGGCTAACCAGGTGAGTTGCACACACATCCCTTGACAACTCACAAGATCGTAATGCGAAACAATTAATTTTTTAAAATTTAAAAATAATAAATTTATTATTTTCAATCACCATTAGATAATTTTTTTTTTCATTTTCAATCAAATAAGTCAAATTATTTTTGGTTGAAAATCACAAAAAAATATTAAATCGTAATTGATGAATTCAAATTGTCATTGTTAATATTTAATTTTTCATTTTAAAAAATATTAAAGTATAATTAGTTTTTTTTTTTCATTTCCAGACTGAATAATTCAAATTATCGTTTAGCTAATATTTAAATTCTGTGATTGAAAATAAAATAAAAAATCAATTGTTAAGTTATAAATAAATTTTTTTATAAAATAATTTAAATTATCATTTAATTAAGATTTGAAATTTTTTATTTATCAAATCGTAATTATTTATAATTACAATTATCAAAATAGTTTTTTTCCAATGTAATTATAACTCATTTGATTACATCACTTGACACTTACACCTAGGGCGGCCAGCTTAGCTCGGCTTGCTAACTCGTCCCACCAGCTAAATTGGTACAGGATGGGTAGAGTTTTTTGACTCATCTTAAAGATGGGGCTGGATCGAGGGCGGGTATAGGCGAAACGAGGCGGATCAGTGTAGAATACGTTTGAGTTTGCGAGCACACTTGCTCAGCCTGCCAAACGGGACGATGTGAGGCGAGTTTTTTAACCCATTTTTAAAAGCAGGATGCGGAGGACTGACTTATTTTTTGATCAATTAATGAGAGGTGAGTCCACCCACTTTGCCACATGTATTTACACCTCTAGTTACACGCCTCTTATATCTAATTAATTGTGTATTATCCGAGTTTATTTGAATAATTAGTTTTAAGATTTTATATCTATAATATGCAACCGCAAGAAAAGTAAAAAAGATTATAAAATAAGAATAGACATTGACTAAGATGCCTTGGTACGACCTTTTCAATTTGCCAAGTCTCTTTCATTTCCTTCACCACCACTCTCTTCCATTTACTCTCTTTATTTACATCCATATATATATATAATAAACATCATCATAAGCATACATAAAGAGAAATTCACTAATAATAATATACATTACTTTAAAGCTATAGAGAACTTGAAAGAAAGAAAGAAAGATCCAGATAGCCATGGCTGGTCTTCAAAGATCTGAAATGTCTTTCAGAAGACAGGGTTCATCTGGTCTTGTTTGGGATGACAGGTTCTTATCAGGTGAATTGAACAAACTGAATCAACATGACCAAGAACAAGAAGAGCACAATCATCACAAGGGTGAGATTAAAGACCTTAACGTAGCCACATCAACACCACCACAACCTGGATCAGGATCACTCAACACAATCCAAAGAAGCCGCTCCAACGGTGCTGCCCGCGGCTACCGGACCGGAAAAGTTTCTCCGGCGATCGAGCCGCCGTCTCCCAAGCTCTCTGTATGTGGGTTTTGCGCCGCTTTTGGAAAAACTAAGGACAAGGGTCAACGGTCAAAGACCGGTAACCGTCGATCAAGGTAGTTTGTTGAACCAACTCATGTTGTCCTGTTACTGTTACCGATTAATGTCCACTTTTATAGGTCTGGTTTTTGTGTAGGTTAGGGTGAGTTGAGTTGAGTTTCATTTCATATTATGGAAAAAAACAGAATGATGAATTCTACCTCTCTGTTTCTCTTTGCGTCTCACTCCTCAATTTTTAATTCTATTTTTAAATTATGTTGGATTAATTGTGTTTTTTGTTTGTCTTAGATTAATAGTTTGATGGTGAGTTGGGTTGTAATTATGTGTATATTTGTTGGGCTCATGAAGAATTTGATCTATGTACAAATTAAGCAAATCTCAATTGGGATCTTTCACATGATCACGCTTATGCAAACTTGGGATGGGTTAGAAAATTGCAAAATATATAAAAGATTTGCTCATAATTGAAAACCCCCCAAACTCTTCTTCTTCTTTTTTCTTGTTTTATAAGAGATTGATAGATGAGAAATGTTATACTTACAACCTATTTTCTTTATAACCTCTTACAACCATATATCTTAACCGTTGATTTCCGTCAATCAACGGTTAAGATTTTCGCAAATTAAATTTATTAATTAATTATTAAATTACAATAAATGATAACCGTTGATTGGCAGAAATCAACGATTAAGATATATAGTTGTAAGAAGTCGTAAAGAAAATAGATTATAAGCATAACCTTTCCCTTGATATATATATGTGATAAGGTAAAAAAAAAAATTGTAGGAGAAATAATGTAAAAATATACTAAGATAACATAGTTTAGTTAAAAATGACACAAAATTGTGTCATTTAAATTGAGAAACACTTTTTCACCAAAAAAAAAATGAGAAACACTTTGACATGTGATAAATATGGAGAATTTTAATAAACCATAGCCTTTTGAGATTTTTATGAACTCGCTTGGTTATGTATTTATGATCACAGCAGACATCTGTGAATGGAAATTTAAGAAAACAAAACTATAGCCCTCTTAAGAAAATCACCACCATTCGAATCATCTCCGCCCTCTCTTTCTTTTTTCTTTTCTTTTTTTTTTGGGTTTATGGTGTGGTGATCAATGATCATTAGCAAACAGAAGGGTAGGCGAGTTAGGTCAAATTTCATGTGTTGTTTCCTTGTTGATTCTGTAGCTACCGGAATGACTAGATGAACAAATTTTGTTGTTCTAAGAATGGCTCGGCATCACATATTCATCCCAAATTCTAACCCTTTGTTAGTATAATTGTCAAACAATAATTGTGGGTGTAGTAGGGGATTAAATGGCCCTTTTTGACTGTAGAAGAAATAACTAGAGGCTGCTTCTCTTTCTGCTTTTGGGTTTGGGAATTGAAATATTATGCATACTAGGAAAATCATCAAGTCAAACCAACGATTTTCGATAGGTATACTTTGGGAACGTGATGCAGTATGTTGTAACTTGTAAACAAACGGAGAAAAAGAAATTATTATTGACTGTTGACCTATGAATTACGAACGGTTATAATTTTATAGTGTCCAACTTCTCATCTTATGCAAAAAATTTCCCTCTCATGCAACCAATTACAATTATATATTAAAGGAGATAGTTTTCTATACAATCATAGATTCATAATGCAAAAAAATTCCCTCTGCAACCATCAATTATAATTAAGTGAAATTTGTATATAATTTCATTTTTCATTTAACAAGTGAAATTTGTATGAATTTCATTTTTCTTTTCTTTCAGTTCAAACATAACAGTTATTCCTCAATTTTTATTGGCTAATCGCACTGAGTAAATTGTGCGACAGTAGTATCCTAAATATTTTCGTACTATATAATTATAATATTAAAATTATTTTTTCTTTTTCCCATCACATCAACATATAGTTTTAAAAAACTAAAATTTAAAATTATAATTATGTAATATTCCTATACACAGTTATAATTGATTGCTATAAAAAAATTCCCTTGAGAAGCGATTTTGCCTAATTTTATTGCCGAAGTTAATAAAATGAAAAAAAATTATTGACGGTTGATTCTATTGATAAACAAATGAAATTTTACACAAGATATTAGAAGAATTTTTAATTCAAATTACATTTCAATTGATGATATAGTTTTTGGTCCATTCAAAGTTTCAAACTAATCTTTTTGGTCAATAGTAATACAATTGATTAATTGTAATGGGAAATAAAAACTGTTAGCAGGTAGCAGCCAGCCAGAAGAAATGAATCAGAGTATTAATTTAATCGTCCATTAATGTCGGTGGTGCAGCATTCTAAATATTATTTTAATCGGGCCATAATTGATTTGAAAGTTGAAAAATCAAACATGTCCAAATCGAGATGATTTTTCCCCCATTTCCATTGGACATATAGATCAAGCAGTGTTCCGCCCACGAGAAAGTGAATGAACATGTTTCTGTCATAAGTGATTGTGTTTCCAAGGAATCATTGTCAAACGTTCCCACTAACTTCTCCTTTTCCTTTTCCTGTTTTCATTTCATCTTTTTATGATTTTTATTATTTTTTGTACCGTGTCGATACTCAATAGTCTTCCTTTCCCAACTGCTCGTCGATGTATCCATTTTATTGTCACAATCACAACATTAAAATTTATTACTAGATATTAATATTTACTTGCTGCATTAACTAATTATTATGATTATTTATTTGGATTTTTCATTTATACATAAATAGCTTTTGTTTGATCTTTGAAGTCATCAAAATACATATTATTATATGATTATTCTTTTTTTGGGTGGAATATTGCACATATTTTGGATTTATTTGATTGTTATTTCAAAAATCTCCTAGGCCGAAAATGTGGGCTACACATATTACCGACATCGCAGCCAAATTGGACCATCATCATAGCTTATGCACCAGTGTTTCCTTTTCTTTTCTTTTATATTTAATGCTCATTACAAAAAAAAAAAAAAAACTTTGTTTTATTTTACTTTACATTTTGTTAAATCAAAATATAATAGGGGTATATTAGTCTTGTCACGCTCTGTTTTAATTATAAAATACATATAAACATATAATAAAATTGATATATTATGTTCCGTCCAGTTTTATATGACAAGAATTCTTCTTATCTATAATAAATTTCGTTACAGCATTAATCATTAAAGAGTATATGAAGTAAATGCAATTAGAGAAAAAAAAATTTAACTTTTTTTTTATGGATTTTTTTTTAAACTTTAATAGGTTATGTACAACTCTTAGTACTAATGGAGCGATGTGGACCTATGCAGAACCGATAATGACACGAGAAACGAAACACGATACTCCGACAAATTGATTTTAAAAAATATTAGATTTCGACATGTTAGAACACGTTTTGATATTAAATAATATTTTTAATTTATGTAGTATATATTATATTTAATATTCAATAATTTTATAAATTAATAAAACTAAACTTAAAATATCAATCAATTTTACAAAGAAACATAAGGTATCCCAAATATTTATATTAAACTCAATAAAATGGTAATAGTAATCTAACAAATCTAATAATTTGAACTAGAAGAGTAACGCAAAGCAACCTTTTAATCTTTTTTTTGAGTCTCTACAACACATGTTAGAGTGTCGATGAGTGTCGGAATGTCAGACACAACACGTCATAGTTTTTAAAGTGTTGGTGCTTCATAGCTGTGGACCTTTTGACCGTATGAACAAAGAGTCATCAAATCTCTCAACTAATATTACAAATTTTAGCATATGCTCTTCCAGTTCATTGGTGATGTTTTTTTATGGGAAATGTTTATTTTGTTTTATTGATTGTTGTTAAATATATGATAGATCTTAAATACAATAGGTGCACCAAAAGATCCTGAAGTGTGAGTATGATTTAAATCTACGCAAATAGCATTAATTCCATGAGGCGGGAAATTTTTAATATACTTTATAACCACCGCGATCCTTCCATTCAAAAATTGACACGTGTATTACCTTTATTTTTTTCTTTTTTCTCTCTCCTCTCTCCTCAACCTTTTCTCTCATTCACTCCATGAGGCGAATCACCTTCCTGTAGAAATGTAGATGGTAGGGGAAGAATCAATGGAATGGGACAGGAATGGTGACCCAGATCTTACAAGATCAACTCCACAAATGTATTTCAACCAGAAAACCTTAACTTCAATGTTTCCTTGAAAGTCAATAATATGTCTGTTGCACTAAAAGTGATTTCAAAATGTCCCTTTGCAAAAAATGGAGTAACAAAGGGTATTGGGAATCAAGGATGGCTTAATTAGAACAAGTTGGTTATCCTCAACGAAGCGGCAATATTAGCTTTATGAAATTTTTTCAAGTATAAGCTATAATATTGACACTTAAAGTGAAGTAGATTAATCAGAAAAAATAGCATAGTGCAATGACAATTCTTGGCAAAATGCATAAGAAACCTGTGTTGTTGGCCTTATCAGAGGCAGCTGCAGCCCCAAAACTTGGGTTAGCGAGGGCCAAGTTTGGGGCACCCCTGGGCAAGAGGCAGGTCCAGGTTGTCTACAGTTCTGAAAGTTCTAGGTACCATCTTATCAACATACAGAGTTCCATCCAAGTGATCACACTCATGTTGCAAAATCCGTGCCTGCCAACCCGAAGCAGTTATTTTGATTGGCACACCATTACGATCCAAACCTGTAACCTCAACGTCAAGGTATCGCTCCACCGCCGCTCTAAATCCATCAACACTGCAAAATGTTATAACCATTGAAGATGTTAATGTTTCCCTGGATAAAAGGACTAAATATATGTTGTTGCACACAATATTGCTATATAAATCACAAACTGTTAAATAAGCCAAGCTTGTTTATTGTTTTTTTTATTGCTGACTTTACAATTTTGAAAAAGCTATTACTTACATCAATAATCAAGTAATGTCATTTGAATTGTAACCGGTTGGAATAAAATGCACCTAAACGTGGCATATTTACAATAATAGGACAAGACAACATTAAGATATCTCACTATACTGTTGTACATGCCACTTTGGGAGCTGCAGCCATGTTCATGCCACTTTGGGAGCTGCAGCCATGTTCATGCATTATACTCATGGTACTTCACCATTGACCAATTATAATTTAGAAATGCTTAAAGTTTAGATCTCTTCAAAGCTGATGGATATTGGACATGAAATTATAAAAACAAAACAAATACAGGTTCATATCAGAATACATAAAGTGAGTAAGCTAGACTTTAGCAATACTTCAAACATTCAGACTGTTGGCACCGAACAATCACTACACTCGTTGTCTGAATGTGAAGTATGAACTATACCCAACACAGACCAGCATTTAAGGAATAGAGCATTCTGGTGATTCAAATGTTTTAAAATCTGAAATCATGTAAGCATATGCAGACAATCATCTTCAAGTTAATCTTCTGGTATTATCAAAACTTCTATCTACTCATTACAGGATGCCAACCAAGAGGTATTACCAAGTTGAGAAACCTTGTTTATGGAAGAAAGTAAGAATTTCTTTAGTCATTAAGCAAAAAATAATAACCCCCTAGCACATCACCTCTGAAGCAATTGTTTAAATGGAGGAATATATGCATCAGGGCATATAAGCACCAAAAAAGTTCTCTTATAATGGAACAGGTTAAGAGAGATTCATTAGATAGCGTCATATTGGTTGCTTCAGTGACTGCATCTTCCTATTAGTTATTCTTCTTGTTTGAAAGTAATTGAGAGAAATGGGATATGATCTTGGTCTCGTTCAAAATTTTACAGGAACTTAGCCATTACCCATGAAAGAACCCAAAAAGACTATTGAGAGTCATGACAGTAAAAGTTCAAATGAGATATGCACAAATTTCATAGAGTAATAAGAGGAATGCAATAGCTTCTAATTCTCATCTCAGCTACTGAATTGTTATGACTTATTAGCACAGAAAAAATGAATGATAGTCTGGCAAAGCAAGTGTGGTAACACAGAAGGAAAATGGAAAAAGTAAATTATTGGCTCACCTCAAGCAACCTTCAAAAAAAAGGGCAGTCCTGTTGCTCTTCTTCTCTAGCTTGGGATTCAGGATCACCTGCCTCAAGAGAACTAATGAATGATGTACTGAAGTAACAGACCTTAAGGACAAAACTATAGATTTAATTTTAATACTCTCTTTTTCTCTGCATATGAACATACCAAAAGATCAAAAGGTCGTCTATCTTGAGCTTTGGTCTCTTCCTTTGGGGCATAACTAATATATTCTTTGGTATCTTCCAGAACAATTATCTGCATACATGAAAAGACAAAAAATGTATATTTTTAAACAGCTGCACACTGTGCAGTAATATTCAGAAGATTTTAACTTAATAAACCTTGATGCTTTAAAATTCCAGCATATTGTTATTTGTTAAGCAATAAGGACTCAGCCACCAATGAGTGAAAATAGAGTGGGTTGGAAAGATTTTATTTTTGTAAAGGGTAAACCTTCAACTCCCTCACAAATCATAGGAATGGCAAAACTTTTTAAGTTGGAATGTAAATGAGATGCACAAATTCACTTTCAATTGTCCCACATTGTTGTTTTAACCAAGCAAGCATGAAGTAATTCCATTCTAAATTTTTTACCTTTTCAAAACAAATGCACCCCTAATCTACTAGAACTTCAGTCCCCATGCAGCTCATTCAACCTTTTTTCTTTCTTTAAGTTAAAAAAAATCACTGTCCGTTAAACCCGACTAATGAGTGTGGGGTGGAGGAAATCCTTCTAAGCAGTCTTACCCTTGCATAATTGCAAAGAGGCTGTTTCCTGAATTTGAACTCATGACCTTGAAGGAACAGTTTTATCGCTGCTCCCGTTCGCCCCTTTTTTTTCTTCCATTAAGTTTTAAAAAATAAAAAATAGCTTACTAAAAAATTTTATTCAGGCTCCACAACTAATATTTACACACATTCCATTTTATCATCTACTTTTCTTCCTCACTAAACAATGATAGCGACACAAGTACAAAAATAATAATAACAAATAATGAAATTGCCATACACACACACACACACAAGGCAATTAAGCTAGAATGAATGAAAGAGGAGAAAGGCACAAAATTCAGAAAATGGGGAAGCCAGAAAACACAAAATTAACAAGAATGAAACTGACCCTGAAAGGAATTCCAATCTGGGGAGCAGCTAGACCAACACCAGGAGCTTTCCTCATGACCCTGATCATGTCATCAATGATCTTCTGCACTCTCTCTGACATTATCTCATTAGGGTCAACTTCTTGGGCAGGTTCATGCAGAACAGGGTCACCAGCTTTGACAGTGTCAGGCAAGTTCACCTTCTTGTTATCTGCTCCAAGACCCAAAAACCAACCTGCTCTTCTTGCAGTAACAGTTTGAGAAGATGCTGAGCTCAAACCCAATGATTTGCAGAATTTGTTAGCATCCAATGGTGGCCTTGCAACTCCGGATAATGGGGTTGCAGTTGAACGCATAAAGATAGAGTTTTGGGCACCACATATGGGAAGCACACGCAGCAAGTGCTTGGCCACCATGGCCTCTTTTCTCGCTTTTCTTCTCTTATTTCTGCAGATTATTATCCAATTCCTCAACACCACCAACAGGGTGTGTTTTTTGGGTTCGGTTAGGTTAAGGTTATGGTACTTTTTGACCCAATCCAATGATGAAATGTAGTTGATTGTGTTGACAATGTTTTTGGGTTTTCAAATAATTCTCAAGTATTTGACGATTAATTGGGAGCATATCAAGCAATAAAAATGTCTTATTTTTTTCACCAAAAAAAAAATTGTCTTATTTTGAGAGTAAAAATAAAAAATTTTGAAATTGTTTTATACAAAAATTATTTATCATTTGAAAGAATATAATTTTATATATTTTGAGTGAAACAATCGTATTTTAGTACATATTTATTGATTTTCTTATCATGTTTTTCCTCTACGATCTTTTTTTTTTTCTTCCAAATTTTATAGAGAAGATAATATAAAAATTATTAAATATACATCAAAATCATTTTACTTAAATTAATATAAAATTATGTCTTTCAAAATGACATACATTTTTTTCTTATTGGATTATTAAGATATTTAAATTATCAAATTATGTAAAAAAGTTTGAGTAGTCATTTAATTTTTGAATGATTTTAGTTTCGGGCAGGATATAGTTACCATCAGAAAAAGGTTATCACATTTTTAACCAACCTAATCACCATTAATTTCCATCAATCTGATAGTTATAATTTATTAAGAATTATTGGATCACATTTATTAATAATTATTGATTCTTAAGAAATTATAACCGTTACATTAACGAAAATCAATGATGATTAGGTTAATTATAAAGATTGTAAACTTTTTTGGTGATAATCATATCGTTCCCTCTAACTTTTATCATTTATGTTTAAGAGCTTGTCTCTCTGATCTTAATCTATAATAATAATAAATGAGGAAAGATATTATTATTACTAAAATTTTATACCACCAACTTACTACTTATCTAATCACAATTGGATCAACATTTTTTCTTTTTTTAATTTTTTTTTTTTAACATTCTCTCTTTGATTCAATGGTGATTAGATCTATAATAATTTTGAATAAATAATAAATCACAAAACTCTTACTTGATTTGATTGTTTTCGAAGAATTTTAAAAAATAGAAGGCCTCAAGCAATTATAAACTCTTGTCGTAACTGCACCCTGTCGGCAGCAACATCCTACTGTTGTGGTTCGAAGATGTCCCGCAAGAAATTCTCACTAGCCTCTCATGATGTAATGGTTTTCTTTATATTGAATGAGTTTGAGTTTCTTTTATTTATTTACATTTAGAAGTCCTATTTTTAGATATGAAACTTTCTACAATTTCCTTCATAACTAAGAAGGGTTTCTACTATTAGTTCTTATCTGTTAGTATTGTGTTTACCGGAACTGGATATCTCTATCCATCTAAACACGAATATTGGATATGGATAATAAATCTATCTAGTATGGGATAGAATCCAAGTCACATTCAGGATTGTAAGCCCATGAAAAAGATTGCTTTTGTATTCCCTCATCATTTTCCTTTTCGGAATCTCTCTAATTTGTACGCTGAATAATAGTAATGGGACCACCAAATTAATGGCAAGAAACGGCAGGGACTCCAGAAATTTCATTAAGGTGCGTTTTGTTGCCCTATTGTTTTTTATTTTATATTATTCATCGGTTGATCCAATATTCAATTAATTCGATCTGAGCTGAGCAGCACCACACGTGGCAAAGTTTTATTTATCAAGTTTTAAGGGACTTGAATTTAAGAACATTGTTAAATGTGTATCATTCTAAGGATGTAAAATTATGTCATTTTAAGTGAGAGAAATAAATAGATAAAGAAAAAGAGAGTGGACAAAAAAAATAAAGTTGTGGGTCACATCTCTTTATGTGAGTAAAATGACACAAATTGTATCAAGGAAAATACACTTTTCTCTTATTTAAATTATTAATTATCAGCTTACCCCTTTAACATTTTTTGCATTTCTACCGCATGGCAATATGGCAGGGAGATCTATAACTTTTTTGAGAACCCCATCCCCATGTGCATAATAGCTTCCCAGACCTTCTCAATCAATGTCGCCTATGGGCATTAATTATGTACGAATCTTGTTATATTATCATAGTTTAGGCAGGTAGATATAGATGCCAGGTTGTCAATTATTATTGATTACTTTTAAGAATACAATTAGGAGAAATCATTATAATATTCACTCGGTGCATGAGTTAATAATTAATGTATACTAAATGTCTAAATCAATCAACATTTAATAATTTTATAGATTTTGAATAAGATAATTATTTTATGGGATTTTTAAGTTAAAAAAATAAAACATTTATTATTATTATTTTTGTGAAAGAAAGGGCTTAACAGTCCAAAAAATAACTAAACAATAGTAATAATTCTAAAGCTACTAACAGCACAAACATCAGTAAAAATATAAGCAGAATTCTCATAAGAGTGAACCATATGATTGACGAGTCAATCACTGGTTTCCTTCGCGGTAGGTATGTTAAAGCTTAAGTTCTCCATCCTTGTTCACCAAACAAATGCTTATCTTTTAAATAATGACGAACATTTAATAAAAAAATATAATTATCTACTCTTAATGAATCATGATAATATTGGAAAAGTTAATCTCACACACCTACTTAACTCACCAAACACTGCGCTTTGCAGGGTTTCTACTTTTGGGAACTCATCATGTGTTGGGCAGCACCACGAAATTGAATTGGTCTATTGCAAATGGCACATCCGTGTGGGATAATTGTAGCCGCTAAGACTTACTTCAATGTTGAGACTTCAAACACTTCACTTTTCTACGCGTATGCTTTTGTCACCCATCTTTGACGATGGTTTGAAGGGGAGACCGAGGGATGTTGAAAAATTTAACACCAACATTAAGAAAAGAAAAAGAAAATCAAAATATCAATTATATAATATTCCCTATTACTTGCTATATTGTATTATTATATGACTTTATAAGGAAGCACATGACTACATGAGCCTATGATTATATATATATATATGAAGCATACATTTCATTATTGTAACACAACATAGGCTTTGACATTCAAGAAATAGAAGCAACAATGAGAAGCAGCTATATCCAACCTTCACGCCACAACCATCAAGCTTTTCCAGAAGAGCAAGGAAAGGAAGAGAGCACAAATTTCAGAGAGAAGAGAAACACAGCATCATCATCATCATCAACATCACATGGGACAGAGAAGAAAGAGACCTCTGATATTCAGTCAAAGAAGCTGGAGAGGAAGCCAACTGAAGACATAAATGCTAGTGCTGAAGCCTTCATCAAGAACTTCAGGCAGCAACTACTGCTTCAGAGGCTCCAATCCATAGAGAATTACGAGCAAATGCTTGCAAGGGGACTTTAATTAGCTCATAACATATCCTCATATAGATATACCAATAAATACTTACATTTGGTCTTGCGGCTATGCCTAATATATATGTATGTGCTATATATACTTTGTTATTTGTTGTTTCTTTCCCCCCTCTTTAATGCACAATCATGGTTTTATTCTTTTATTTTTATTTTTATTTTTTTTTGTATAACCGGGAGTTATTCTCATTCAACCTCCTCCGATCACCTTGCCTACGGGGGTACGGCCCTGTAAACTAGGGCCGCATTGGAACAGCGGATGCATTGAGCTTCTCTACCGGAGGAAGGATGAGACTAATCCTTCAATCGAGGAGGAAGACACATCTTCTGGCCCCCAAAGATTTTTCAATAATTTGCTTGAGACAGACCTGACTCGAGCAAACCCTTGGGAGCTCAGTTGCCAACTCAGCTACCCTCAGGGGTTCATGGTTTTATTCTTAGGGTAAGAGATATTAAACAAGTGTGTAGAATAATTATAACTCTGGCCTTCATTTGGCTTATGGTTGCAACCTGCAATACCTTTGTATAATGATTTTCTTTTCTGGTCCTATATAAGCGAAAAGTTTATATCATTCCTCTATATATAGCTTCCATTTGTGTATTCATATTGCCATATGCATGATTTTGTGTGTGTGGTACATTTAATGAATTTATATCAACACTATATCTTACGCATAAGGATCCTCAAGTAAGTTTATGATTATTGACCAAAAAAAATGTTGATGAATTAAGTATATATTGATTAAATTAGCCCTAATGAATTGAAAGATGAGAGATATGTTTCAATTGTGACAAGGAATGTTTTGCACATGGCAATTTTAAGAACTTGGATCATTTTTGTTGCGACTTTGAAGTCTCGAGCGAATACAGTATCCAAATGACCCAATTTCTTGATCAAGAAACTGTATATTTGTATCAAATGGATCCAGCGGCTTATAGACAGGAGCTATTATTTTAATTAGGCCCATTTTCTTGATCAAGAAACTGTATATTTGTATCAAATGGATCCAACGGCTTAGAGACAGGAGCCATTATATTAATTAGGCCCATAAAATGTATCATAGTTATGACATTTTTTCTCAAATAGATTACGCATTACCTTACTGTTAAGTTATTTCTCATTTTTATATACCAAATTAATTTGTGTCACATCATCATCATTGCATTATGTTAGCTTGTCATGAAAAAGTATAATCACGTTTTGAATTTATTTGCTAAACAAACTATTTGTCTTTTCTTCCAAGTTCAAAGTTGGCAAGAACTTGGATTTTGATTTGATTTATACCCTGTTTGATTTTGATAGTCTCGACATTTATCACTAATTTAGTCTCCAAATAGTAAATATGTGAAAAAATGGTTATCTGATGCCAAAATTTGACACAAAAATATTATTTAAAGAAAGGATTAATTTGATGTCAAAAGATTAGTTTAATTTCAAAATAACATTTTTTAGTAAATTAAATGTTCGAGGTGAAGGAAAACTCTATAATTTTATGCTAAGGCAAGCTACGAGCAAGAATATTTGAAGTATATCGTTCTGGTAGAGTTAGGAAAATATTAAACACTTCTTATGTTTCTACCATATTAAATACATATTTCTTAATTTAATATTTCTACAGAGTATTAAAAATTATTTTTAAATAATATAATACAACTTTTTCTTAAAATAAGATATTAAAAAAATATTTAATTTCTTAGGGTCTTGCGTGGCCCTAACAACCCTCGGGCAAAATAAGCTGAAAGTGACCAATCCTTTAAGCGTGACCCTTAACAACACTCGGGCCAAATAGGCTGAAAGCGACCAATCCACCCCTTTAACGCATGGCCACTAAGTTTAGTCATATTACCTTTAAAAACAGTATTTTACTTTTCAGAAGAAAACAAATAAAAAAACTGGTTTGATAATATTTGTTTTGTAAAAGAAAGATTTAAAAATTATAATTATTTTTTTTATTTTTAGAATCAAATTTAGAGAATATGGCTGAATTATTTTTATTTTCTGTTTTGATTTTTAATTTAAAAAAAAAAATAAAAAACAACTATTTCTATAATTATTCTACAAAATAGTTCAAAAAAATTAAATTAAAACACAATCAAATAGGAATTTGACAAGACCACCCTCCCCCAGTATCGACCTTCGAAATAAGAATTTGTAAAAGAATTTTCCTTATGTAATCTGACAAGACCACATCAACCTAAACATGGTTGCCGGATCCTGCCTAACATTATTGTCGATATTCTCATTGAACTTTGTAACATTGTCTTTTTAGGTAGAATTTTATGAAATATAATAATTAAAATATTTATTTTGAAAATATACACCGTTGTATGAGATTGAAATCTAACGGTAATGAAAGGGATAGATAAAGTGAGAGTAGGTAAAATAACATATTCCATATAACAATTAAAATGACTATTTCTAGTAATCTACAATTTTTAACTTCAACAATAATTTTTTTTAATTATATCATTGTTTGGCATACCATATGTCCATATCAATATATAATGAGATTAAAATTGATATAAATAATATAAATATAATGTTATAGGATATACTTACCACCAAAAAAATTTACCATTCTTACAATCAATTTAATTACCGTTGATTTTTGTTAATTTAACGTTTATAATATATTGAGAATTAATAAATAATTAATACATATGACACAATAAAAGTTATTAATTTATAAAAAATTATAACCGTTAGATTGATGAAAATCAATAATAATTAAATTGATTTTAAGAGAGAAAAAAAATAGAGGTAAATGAATCTGTTCCCAAACAAAACAAATAATAGTTTAAAAACAAAAGTTGAGGCTTTTTTTATTAATTTAACCCGGACATAGTATTGAATTGACTGAACACTCTGGTAGTCTCGTTATATATCGTACAGCTTTATTGATTTAGCTATTCCAAAGAAACAAATCATTTTTTTAAGTATTTTATATGTAATATAAACAATAAGAAGAATATTGTAATAATCAATTAGTGTTATTATCAATGTTATTAGTAATTAATTTTACTGTTAGATCAATTATGATAATCCAATAAATATATTTATTTTCATCTTTATATGCTCACGATTTTTCATATTTAATATTTAATATTTATTTTTACTTTATTTAATTCTTTCACATTAAATAGGAAAAATTATAACAATATAAAAATGAAAATAAATATAATCATTAACAGTAAAATTGATTAGTAATAACAATGATAGTAACATTATTTCATTGATACAATATCCTACCTTATATAAATATACAATTTTTTTTTTTTTTCATAACAATGTTCACAATTTAACTTTTTTTCTTTTGCAACTTATTAATAACAATCATAAAGTTTATTGCTTATAACAAAAATAATGAAGAACATAAAGACAAGAAATGAGAGAATTATTTTATCTCCAATTTATAAATTGTTAAATAAGCATATTTTGACTCCTCGAAAGTGAATAATGTACTTCAAAAGACAAAAGTACAAATTACAATTAATAAAGTAAATTTCAACAACTTCATAATTTTTCAAACCATTAAAGAAAGTTTACACTTTATCCTTTAAAATACCTTTCTTCCCATTTGCTACCATGTCAATGTGGGTCACTAGGACACAACAAAAGTAACAAAAACGAGTGCACTCTAACAGAAATTAAATTAAGAACAGACCAGCAAAGCAAACTCCACTTTGAAAACAACCAAATAGTAGGCAAAAGGACCACTCAGTTTTGATTAGGAACAATTGGTGAATTGTTTATTGTTACAAAAGGAAACAAAACATAAGAAACAGAATAATGATACATTAACAACTAGACAAAACATAAAAAGAGAGAGTTTTTTCCTCGTGGAATAGTTAACAACTCTTGTTGCTGCAGTTCCACCTCACAATTGCTGGACCATATTGTGTATCTGCTGCTGCTGATTTTGCATCATCTGAAGGTTCACACGAGAGCATGATCTTGCCACCTCACCCACTAAGGGTATGACAGGAAGGCTATCACAATTGCATATCTCAATCATGAACCCATCTGGGTCATGAAAAAATAGCTGATCTACCTGTATTCCACCTTCTTCTACCGTTGCTCTTACATAATCTATCTCCATCTCCTTCAGCTTCTTCTCCACTGCCCCCATGCTCTCACACTGTTCAACCAGCCCAATTCAAATCACATATTATATTAAATTCCTCATTATTTAAACCACTTTGTCATCATAACCCAACCCTTGTAAGGATTATAAACTATACTATGTTATGACATGAACACTATAATCTCCTCAGAGTACATAATGTAATTTATAAAAATTTATAAAAAATATTTATAAATGGATCATTTCCCTTTCAACACAGGCACGAAAGTGACATGAAAATAATTCAAAACTCGAGACAAACACAGTACCAATAAGTGTTATAATAGCCAAGAATTGTGCACTTGAATATCTTTATTTAATTAAATCATTGATGTGCTTCTCTAATTTGGTTGTTTAATTTGGTTGTTCCTAGAAACACTTCCAACTGCAAAAATTATGTCACTATAATTGGATGAATGATCAAACCTGGAAAGATATATGATTATCCTTTGGATTAATTTCCTTCTTCCTTGGCAAATTCTCAGGATCCTCTGCTTCTAGCAAATGAATTCCAATACCGTAGCCAAATAGCCTGCAAATTTACCACATAGAAAATCAAAACCCAACAAAATTTTCTCCCTAGGAAAAAAAGTATATAACAAATAATAAGAGACAATTTTTACTATGTTCTTTCTTTTGTCTATCTAATCTCAAAAAAACTACATAGGGGTTATTTTCAATTGAAAAATTAAATTATTTTTGATTTTTAATGATCATGTATGTGAAATTACCATGCCCCATCAAAATCAAAAGAACCAGGCCTCCTGATTGGGGAAAAACCAAGAACGTTGTGGTAGAAGTCCATAGATTCTTCAACTGATCTGCATATGAGGGAGATGTGGTTCACAGACTTGAGGTGCAAAGGGTTTCCCACAGTGTCCTTCATTTTCTCAAGAAAATTCTCTCAACCCACCAACTTGAACGAGAAGAAAATGCTCACCCCAAAACCAAAGATCAAAACTTTAACCAAAGATCAAAACTTTAGCCAAAAAACAAAACAAAAAAAAGGTGTACGAAAAAAAGGAACTAGTGATCTAGCAAGAAGGTTTGTCACGGAAACAGAACTACTTAAAGCAAAATGGGTGCTGCTCTATATATAGACCATGAAGCCGCTAATATGCGCCACGTGTCATATACATATTATACGTGTCAGATACGTATTTTCTCTGTCACATCAATTACACGTTGCTGACTAGGATCATGTGGTTGTGATGTGGGTCCGTGACACGTGAGCTTGCATGTTCAAGATTTATGTTGTTGCCGTAATTGTGATTAGGTTGGGACCTCAATTATTTTTAGTATTTCAAAACTACTAAACTTTAGATTGTGCGTAAAAGATAAATTTACTCTTGCGTATGTTCTCATATAATGAATTCTCTTAGATAACTAATGCCGCTACTTCAAATCTAAATAATAACTATATTTCGTTTTTAGGAAGGTTATATTGATAATTTTTATTTTTATTTTAAATTTATAAATTATATTATATTTTATCAGTAATATTACATTCAAGAGTATCTTACCAGTAATCGTAGTAGTACAAGTTTATAAATAATTTTTTTTAAATAAAATACTTCTCTTCTTTTTTTTAATAAAAAAACAACTATATTTCCTCCCTCACAATTCATTATTTAATATAATAATAATTTCAAATCTTTGAACCTTGAAACATATCCATTTATATTATAAATCTACAATTTCATAATCTCATTATATCATGTTGTTAATATTCTACTATAAGTTTTTTATTTAAAATAAGTGGAAGGATATCTTACTACCAAAATCTTCTATTACCAACTTACTACCTATCTAATCACCATTGAATCAAAGAGAGAATGTTAAAAAGTTTTTGAAAAAAGATATTCTATAATGGTGATTAAGTTTTTTAAAAAAGAAAAAATATTGATCCAATATAATGGTTTTATTTAAAATAAAATCAAATTACGATATTTTATTTTTAAACATCATTTCCCCTTGATCGATTTCAAGGTCTTATCTTTACAATAAAAAAGATGTATTAAGATTATTATGTTATCCAGTAATTTACATTGGAATATGTTAAAATTTTATAAGCATATATTTTGTATAAGTATCATTACTAATTAATAAGTCACTAGGGATAGTTTAATAGTGAGAGGGTTAATTAAAGAGAGGATAATAAAAATTATGTTCAATTCTTATTGTATTAAAAAAAAAAATTTTTGGTAAGCGTATTAAAAGATATATTACTAATTAACAAACATAAAAAAGAAATATATTTACACGAATTATATGGAATATGTGGGACCATCCATTATGTAATTATATAATGACTCAGCATTGGAAGTGGCGAAGTTAGGAAAAGATTACGAGGAGTGATCTCCCTTCAATTTTATCGTACCGTTGTCTTAAGTTACTTTTATGGAGAATTATCTGTTTATAATATTTTTATAAATTTTTCTGTTATATTATACCGAGTAGATACCTTTTTTTGGTCTCAACAAATTTTACGATCCCCGCTTTAATCCCTAACAAATAAAAAGATTATTCGTGATTCCTAAAAAATTAAAAAAATGACTTATTTAGTTAAAATCGTGGTCCATCATAAATTTTAAAAAGATTCACATTAATTCCTCAAAAGGACTAAAATGAGTTCACTTTGAATTTCTTAAAAATTACGAATAGTCTTTTTATTTACTAGGGATTAAAGCGTGCATCGTAAAATTTGCTAAGGACCGAAAAAAAATATTTACTTTAATATATATTTCGAATATAGAGTGTAATTTAGTGTATTTTCATAAATATATAATATAATTCATAAGAGTTTATAAATTTTTTTTATAAATATGACTATCTTCCATTTTCATACTTAAAATAAAAGACGGTGTAGCGTAGATTTCGTTACTTTTATTGTATTGTATAAAATAAATTTTGAAGATTTATTCAAATCTTACTATGTGCCGATTCACTGTTTATGTAAATTTAATTTAATTTTTTTGTTTCTTTTCCACAAAATTTTCTAACCTGTCATTCCAAATATTATCATTTAAATAATTAGAAAAAAATATAAAGATGGAATCTTTCCAAAAAATTTCACAATCGCCACGTGGCAATGCAACTCCTTCCGAGAATCAGGTGGTGAGAGTTACTAGACTCTTCCAGGCATTGTGTTTAAATAATGCCAATGACACGTAAAATCACTTGAAATTAATTTTTATTTTTTATTTTTTTTTGTATGACCGGAAGGTATCCTCATTCAACCTCTTCCGGTTACTTTGCCCTCGGAGTACGGCTCTGTAAATTAACCCCTCATTAAAAAAATGGATGCATTGAGTTTCGCTATCGGAGGAAGAATGAGACTAATCCCCAAATGAAGATGGAGGCACATCCCCTCTAATTTAGTTGTAGAAGAATGTAGCGTCCACTCTATTCCATTCTTCATGTTTTTTATATTCTCTTTTTTTTTTTATTAAATGCGTCTACTCTACTCTATTTTTATCTTGCTATATTTTATTAATGATATTCTTATTTTATTTTTAAATTATCTCTCTTTTTATTTCGAACAATTTATATTCATTTCGTACACGATAGTATACTGATAAATTAAATCGCATTAAAAGTGTTGTATAATGTTTGCAGTGTTGTCGCGTGGTGTTGTAGAATGCTTGAAGTGTCACTTAATCAATAATTATAATACCACCATTAGATATGAAATCATTTGTCGCAGAAATAAGTAAGAATTTTTTAGTTGAAGGATAAGGATGATCATCGCTCTCCAAATATTAGTAAGAGATATTAAAATATTGGCACGTACAAGTTGTTTAGTTGATGCTTAGACGAATGGTTTTGCGCATAAGAACAGCTAATTGATATGTCTTTTGCGAAATCTGCTAATTTATAGCAATCCAATTGCTAATATATGCCTTGATGGCTTGATGGTTTGGAGCTCTTGTCGATGATCATTAAAAAGTTGTTATCATCAAAACATGGGTTTATCGAGAGAAAAAATTAACATGATGGAGCGAAATTTATTATTTATCTGATCTATTTCATAAGGATAAAGTGTGTGTCAATTTAAAGGAAGTAAAGTTATGTTATTTTAAAAGAGAGAAAGAGATAGATAAAGGAGAGAGAGTTGAAGAAAAAAAAATTGTAAGTCCCACTTTTTTGTGAGAGTGAAAGGATATAAGTTGTGTCATTTAAAAAGATAAACACTTTTTCCATTTCATAATTATTATTATTTATAACGAAAAAAGGTTTAATTATATTATAAATCAATATAATGATCTAAATTATGAGCGTAGCGGCATCACTAGAAAAAAAAATTAAAAAGAAAAAGAAAATTTACTTTCAAAGTTTGAATATATAAATTTTTTTATATTATCTTTTAATCATATATTACTATATAATTTAGATCCTTATTATAGAGGACTTATTGTCCTGCACACTACACCTCACATCTAATGCACCAAGTGAACTACATACACGAGTCCACATCAACATGGGCAAAATAATTATAACTTATTAGTAAGGGGATGTTTGGGAGAAGAGATATTTTTGTTAATAAGGTCACAAACCATATGGAAAAATAGATTGGTGGGTTAAATTTTTGTATTTTACTGTGAATTAAATAAATCATATTTTTGGTTCACCTTTTTCCATTTCCCTAATTTTCTTGAAATATCACCTCACAAATGATAAATCTCAAGAGTGCATTTTTTCCCTTTTTGCATGCAATTCACAATGGGGAAAAATAAAACCTCAACCAAACACTATCTAAAGAATCTTTTGCAAAGCCATAATAAACTCTCTGTTGACTCTGTTGAGTTTAGATTTATACCGCTGCCTCGAACAAATTTTTAATACTATTGTCACATTGAGCACTCAATGTCATGATCATATTATAATTATGTACTTTGACAAATACATAATTATAATATTAAAATTATTTTGTTCACATCGTCCAACAAATTTTAAAGAGAGAACCAAAATATATAATTATAATATGAACGTCGCAGCGATGGTAGTAGTCAAGATTCATCCCTCTGCCTCATAGATCGCTGTTACTTTCAAATGCTACACCTCATCAAGGGAAACAAGTCATTCCATCTCCCAAACAGCTCAACGATCATTACATAAAAAATTTATTTTTTTTCATAATATACTACTACACCATTAAGTAATTTAAAAAAAAAAGCACTAAGAGTAAGTCAAATTTAAAGTCAAAATTCATTCAAAATTTTACAAACTTTCCTAAACATCGATGTCGCTTCTTTCCCAATTTTTATTTTTTTTTATTAAACCAATCGCTGAATAATTGAGTTATGCCTTCGGTCGATTTAAAAATTATAATATATAATACCCTATGTCACTCGGTGGTAGTAGCTCAATAACTAATTAAAAAATTGGCTTCACGAGTTTGGTATTTTATTAATAATATAATATATACGAACATTCACATCATAGACTGTACGACGTCTGCATGAATTTGGACCGGAACTATACCGAGTGGTCCATGATGCGAAACTGTTAGTCAGATCTTTTCGTCCTTTTCATGATGTTATGACTTATGAGATCTCAACCTATCTTATAATTTAGAACAAAAGTTAATTATAGTATTGATTCGCTGAAATTTCATCAATTTTATTGACGATTCTTTTGATAGTAAATGCTAAGTATATGGTTGAAAATGCATCGACTTTGGGTTGGCGAACACGAGCCAACCTTTTCGGTTGGTTCATGATCCGCTAAAAATGAGAGTTAATTTGTGAAAAAATGGAGTAAATCCGTGCGTCAAATGAGTCAGCTCACTAATTGAGTTTTTTTTATATAAAAAAATACAAAATATAATATACAAATTGACAAAACACACCTATGTTGTCATCATTTTTCTTCTTTCTATAAACTTAAGTCCTTAATCTTCTCATATCCTGTCATTTTTATATTGTTAGGCTGTTCTGGCTCTGTTTGGTTCAAAATCTTACTCACTTGGTAGGAAGTGGTTCTGATTGTTTATTGATGTTGATGCAAATTTGTTATGAAGAAAATTCGAAACTAAAATATTTTTCTTTTATTTATCATTTTATAACCCTTTGTTTAAGCTTATGGAAGATACATAGCTGGTGCATTAATACTACATAATCATTTAAATAGGTTGAAACTAAGCCAACCCGCAAATAATTTTCGAGCCAACTTACGAGCTATTTTTTCAAGTGTGAGCCATATTTTTTAGCCGACCCTGACCCGACTCGAGTCGGGTCGAATTGGATTTTTGACTCATTTTTTTTCTTCCAAATCCACCCTAATTCGACTCGTTTTTTCGGGTTTATTATGGGTTCGGTCTGGCCGGATTGGCCATTTTACCAACCCTTTATGGAACTATAGAAAAATGAATTTCATACTTAATTTTGCAAAAATTTCTTGACAATTTAATAGTACTTCAAGGTTGAGCCTTATCTCTTCAAGTCAGCATTTCATGTCTGAGTCTCGCCGCCAAGTAGCCAACATTTTCCGTGTTTGAATCAATGTTTTAAAACCCTATGTAGCACCGATATCGACACGGGACACGTGACACGATACGATACGACACTCCGACACGTTAATTCTAAAAAATGTTAGATTTCGACATGTTGACCCGGGTTAGACCGGTTATTCATTTTTTTTTGGTAAAGTTTTTTTTATGTAATATATATTATATTTTAATATTAATATGATTTAACAAAAAAATGAAAATAAAAGGTATCTATAATATTCATAAATTTTGTAATTTAGTTGCAAAGAAAGTTATAACATATCCCAAATATTTATATTATATCTCAATAAAATGATTTAATTTATTCGTATTATGTCCAACGAATCTTATATTGCAGTTTGCTTAACAAAAAAAAAAACTTATATTACAATTTTAATCAATATTATGATATGGTCTTTTTAGAAGTATATAATATTTGCTATCATGAAAATCGTTATTTTTTGAAGCTCATTGATAGTTTTCTTATGTGAATTTTTATTAATATAAATAATATTTTTATATTTTTAATATACGAATAGTAAATCCGGTTCAACTCAGTTGAACCCGGTCGAACCAATGACCTAATAACATAGTATCTCGACCGGTTCGATGACCGGTCCGAGTTTTAAAACACTGGTTTGAATAGTAACATGTGTCACTCAACGACCAAATTTTCAGTTACTCCGCCACACCAATTAATCACATAAGGAAACTTCCTCGAAGAAACGGAGAAAAATCCGACTTAAGTAATAAAGACAACAGAATATATTAGAATCACGTGAACACAAGTTTTAGAGTGTTTTTTTCCTTCTGTTTTGCAGGTTTCCTTCCCTATCATCACTATGGACTGCTTCATCTATCTCTCGCACTCTAGCAACTTCCATATTTCTTTTTATTTTTTAATTAATCGAAGATAAATATTTGTAGGTTACTCTTTGATTTGCAACTCCAATAAAAATTAATAAAAATGTTATAGAGATGTGTAAAAGAATAAAAAAAAATTAAACGGAACTATAAATTGAATTAAACTGCACTTAAAATAATTATCTTTTAAAGAACGAATTAATGAACTAAACTGATTGTTAAGAACTAGTTCAATAACCGAACTGATTTTTTAAGGACAAGTTCAAGAATTGAATTGTTTTTTTTTCTTCATTTTTTCTTCTTTTTTATTTATTTTTTCACCTATTTTTTCTTATTTATTTATTTAGTGGCTTATTTTATTTTTATCTTTATTTTTATTATTTGTGTCTTTTATTTCTTTTCTTTTCTTTTTGGAATAAGTTCGACCCGAACTAATTCCGAAACGAACTGATTTGAGATAAAAAAGAAATTCGGTTTAAATCAATTCTTCAAAAAAATTCAATTGGATTCATACTCACTCCTAAAATGTTTTGGTTGAGGTATGAGAATGAGATGAGGGAGGATGTGTACAGAAGAAGATGGTTGTGGTCGTGTTGAATAGTTAGGTATACAGTGAACAGTAGGAACAAAACAATTGCTTCAAAAGCTATGAATAAATAATATGAACGTTTGTCACAATCACACGTTACATTTAAAACTAATTATTCTCATCTCAGTTTGGATTATGGAGTAAACAGTAGACAAGCACGACAAAATTCCTTGGTTAGCTATGTTTAGTTAACTTAATGAGCAGGTGTAAGACACATCATCTTTTCATTAATTGTTTGTTTATGCTTGAGAGGGTCTTTTTCTTAATATTTATTATGAGACAATACTTGTCAGGCAAGTGGATCTAAGGTCGGTGTATTTACGGACAAAATAATTTTTTAGGCTAAAATAATTTTTTTATTTTTTATTTATTTTGGTAAAACAGGCTTAAATAAGTTAACCTATATTATAAACACACAAAAGGTTGTTGTACTCATTTTATGTGCATTGGTTCCCCATATAAATCATAGGCCTCTCCACATATAGGAATTGAGAACAGATTCTCCCCCACAACAAGAATTCGCAATCTTGATATGATATTTCTATTCGAGATATCAATTGCTCTTTGATTTATATGTAATTGTAGAAGTAAAATTATACTATAAATAAGCTTGTCAATTTTATACATGCCGTGAATTAGGATTAAAGTCTTTTCCATAAGTTTCTTTCAACATTGGTGCCTGAATATTCATTTTTTTGCAAACCCAAATTTTTTTATTTATGTCTGCATATTTAATGATAAAAATTTGAAGGCAGCGCCTCCAGAAAAGTTTTTTTTTTTAAGTTTTAAATATATTAAAAAAATATATAAACAAGAAAAGAGGAAAAAAAAACTTCAACTACATATAAAAAAATAGTAATCAAATGTCATGTAAAGGTGATTTTTCTGTTGTTATTTTTTCTATTCTCAATATTCAAAATTTTGAGATCTATAGTTATAAATAATAATTATATGCAAAATAATCTAACCTTATTTTTTATTATTATTTTGATATAAAATATATTTAATTATATCTAATAAACATTCCGCTCATTCAAGAAAAATTCACGTAACAGAAAGCATATGTCATGCGTTGTAATCAACAAGTCACAACTGTGCCAAATAATTAAATTCAAAGCTTCACATCACTTCACAGGTCAAACAATCTTTTATTGTACCAAAAATATCAAAGTAATTAAACCCTCCTTTAAATTCCACAAATTAGTAAATTCAACCATTCACATCTTAAGCATTTATATGCATTGCATGCTTCACACGGTGTCAGGTCCATGAAGTCCAATGCCTTACCATATGGTTAATTTATTTTTTCTCCAAAATATCCAACATCTGTTATATATTTGCATTTATCTGTATAAATTGTTGAGAATTTTGCTCATGTATCCTAATTAAGATTGATTTTATTTTATATTTTTCTTTAAGCTTTGAAACTAAGGAAGATTGTCAAGCGATAAAAAAGTTTTTTTAGAGACTGAAGAGGCTTTTCTTTAAATTGAAACAAAAGCCTAGACTTATTTTAAGACATAAAAAAAAAAACTATAATAAGATGATTCTCTCATCATGAAAGAGAATATATAAATAAAGGGTTTTGGATATGTGTTATATAAATAGGTGAATCATCCATTTATATTTTTTTTTTATAAAAGTACATAGTATAATGTAGTGTAGTTCCGAGAATAAATTTATAAAAAATTTATAAATATGACCCTCCCTATATTATTGTTAATTCGAATGGTTTTCTTCAAGTGCAAGTGTTTTATTAGAGCAATATATATAGGTATATATATAGCTTGTCAAATCATAATAATTTTTTGGGAAAACTTTGTTTTCACCCATTATGATTTTGTGATTTATCATTTCACACATTGTGGTTTAAAAAATAAATATTTTAAAATAAATGTTCTGTATATATATATATATATATATATATTTTAAATTTACACACATAACATTTTATCAAAAAAAACTTATAACATAACACAATCACTTTTCCTACAACATAACTCTTATAAAACTCATATATATATCCCAAATGTGTTTTAAGATATTTTCTTTTTAAATTCACTTATTTTTTTTATCATATCAACCCCTTGTGTGATTTCAAATTATCAGTTCACTGACCCCTTGTGGTAATAAAAAATTTCACTTTGACACCTTGTGGTTTAAAAAATAAATATTTTAAAATAAATGTTCTTATATATATATATATATATATATATATATATATATCCTCACCTAATGCATTTAGGTTTTAAAAAATAAATTTTATTTTTAAATTCACTTATTTTTATCAGTAAAATAAATTCAAATCAAGTATTACTTTATTGGGAAAACTTTATTTTCACCCACTATGGTTTTGTGATTTATCATTTGACCCAATGTGATTTTAAACTTATCAGTTAGACCCATTGTGTTGAGATATTTTGTCATTCAACCCCTTGTGGTTTCAAATCTTCACTTAGACCCCTTGTGGTTATAAAAAATTTCACTTTGACACATTGTGGTTTAAAAAATAAATATTTTAAAATAAATGTTCTTTATATATATATATATATATATATATATATATATATATATATATATATATATATATATATATATCCTCACCTAATGCGTTTAGGTTTTAAAAAAAAATATTTTTAAATTCACTTATTTTTATCAAGAAAATAAATTCAAATCAAGTATTACTTTATTTTATCTATTTTTTACCCGATATCGTTATAAAATTATCTAAAGAATGTAAAAATCTTATTTAATAATATATATTTAATTTATCTTAAATATTTTTTTTAATTTCAAATATATTTTTAAAAAATTAAGATAATTTATAAATTAATTTTAGAATAAATAACTTTAAATATTTTTTAAACCATAAATGCATTCATTACATGAGGATATAAAATAAAAAGAGAGAAAACTTATTTTAAAAATTTAGTTTGTAAAATATTTATTTTTGTAACCACAAGGTGTCAAACTGAATTTTTTTGTAACCACAAGGGGTCTAAGTGAAAATTTGAAATCACAGGGGGTTGAATGACAAATATCTTATCACAGTGGGTCTAACTGAAAAGTTTAAAATCACATGGGGTCAAATGATAAATCACAAAATCACAGTGGGTGAAAATGAAGTTTTCCTTAATTTTTTTATATTTTATAATCTAATGTTTTCATTTTGTCAAGTAATAAGATGATTGTAATACAATTTAGTTAGTATATAATTATTGAAAACGCTACTTACGATAAATTGTTGAAGCCTCTTATGATTATTCCATCGGAAGAAATCCACCAATTTTGTGCGCAAATATATATAGTGTGTGTATACATATATTATTTTTATATTGAAAATTCAGCTTCAAAAGCCACTAAAGTTAGTATATAGTGATGAGAGAAGATAGATAGTAAATTATAGGTGTTGTGTTCAAATCTCAAAATATTAAATAAAATAAAATTGGCTGCACATCATATTATATACACATATGCATGCGGGGTCGATAAGTACCGCATGCACAAGCAAATTGAAAGTAAAAATAAGTTCAAACCAGTACGATATACGCACTATTTTACAATCTGCATTATTATATGGATGTTAAGAAGGAGGTGCTCAAATGATCAAATCCCATTACAGTCACAGCTTTATTTATTTATTTTTATCACATATAGTATATTATTGAACTCTTTCGAGATAGTTCATAGTTTGTACTTATAAAGTAATTAACTTAAAAAAATGTGTTACTCATTTTTTTAATAGTCATTTATATTTATGACAGTTTAAAATCTCCTAGCATAAAATTTATTTTTCCCATAAATAATTAACTTAGTTGTCATTTTCAGTTTAAAAGCATATGATCATGATAACATGAGAAAGTGATGTTGCTTAAGGCAATATGATTATACGCGCGTGCACATCGATCAAAGACAACGATGTATACCACGCAGCCTGTTATTACATACGTGGAGTATCGGTTTATAAATTTTATTTACAAATATCGATCATATATTCTTAATTGAAATTTGATCGATCATAATTAGTATAATTTGTAAGAGTAAAAATTTATAAATATAACCTTCCTTTAATATATATATACATATATATAAGATTTAATTTTTCTCCTCTATATTATATATTAAATTTTCACTCGTAATATAAATGAGTGTCGGGTGGAACGTAAAAACTAAAAAGAGAGGAGAAACACACAAACATTAAACCATGTATGTATTTATATATGTCCCAATTTATCAACTTCTCATTTGCACAGATGCAGTTTTCCAATTTCTAACATATTTATATATGAGAAAAGTGTGTATAATTGTAAATGATATAAAGTTATATCATTTTAAGTAAGAGAAAAAAATAAATCATAGGAGAGAGAATGAAGGAGTTTTTTTAAAATGTGGGTCTCATCTCTTTGTGAAAGTAAGAGAATGTAAGGTGTGTTATTTAAAATGACACATATTTTTTCTTTTATATATTAGCATGGAGTTTTACAAGGGATTCTATGCGATGGTGGAGCTATGTTGAGACCAATTGGGATTTTGATACTGATTAATTTTTAAAAATGATATAAATTTTATTTAAATATTATTGTACGTCTTTGATACTAGTTAAATTTTTAAAAAATAATATAATTTTGGTACAGGCTGAATTTAATCTGATTGAGTTGTTTCGGTGACAAAAATGAGGGAGAAGGTTACACTTTTTGTTTGAAAGTGAAGT
Organism: Gastrolobium villosum; assembly: GCA_032173675.1. Classification (NCBI taxonomy): domain Eukaryota; kingdom Viridiplantae; phylum Streptophyta; class Magnoliopsida; order Fabales; family Fabaceae; genus Gastrolobium; species Gastrolobium villosum. Next base: position 144,052 of record JAVKPL010006551.1, on the reverse strand, counting down.
TTGATGCTTTTCCACGTCAACATTATAGACGTGATTATACATAAGGGAAGCCCATAAAGAACGAATTAATGATCATTTAGTCATGAATTTTTATATAATATTAAGTAATTATTAATTTCACCTAATAACTAAAGTCATAAAGTGAGAAAGACTTTAATAATTTTGTATTAGACTTCCCCAATGATAGAATTAAGTTTTCTATAAAGTTTATTTTATTAAAAAAATTAAGTTTTGAGTCTTTAAAATTTGATGGATCGGTATGCCTAATTTTATAAGTGTAGAAAAGAAACTTAGAACCTGATGTCATCTTAAAGACGGAAAGGACTGAAAGAGGAAACCCTGTGGCAGCGGTGGATTTGTGCTTTAGAATTAAAGATGATGATAAACTCTCTACCAAAAACAATAAAAAGATGATGATAAACTCATGTTTTTTTAATATAAATCTAATATTTATAAAAATCAATTAATAATTATTTTAATTTTATAGGATAATCTAGAAAATTTTCTTTATATATATATATATATGGGGTTAATGTTTTTGAAGGATAAATTTTACTTCTATACACATATAAAAGTGTGTCGGATTCATTTTTTCTTTTTTCTCTTTACATGATCTCACATTAAGCCTACACCTTTTATGTGTTTGAGAACGTTAATCCCATATATTCTCATATTTCCAGAGAATTATTCTTCCTTTTTGCACTGTGGCGGAGCCATGTAAAAGATTAATTAGTGCCAAAAAAAATTCAATTAGCAAAATCTAGTCGGTACCAATATTATATCACTTTTGAAAATCTAACCAATACCAAGGTTATATTATAATTATTAAAAAATATATATATATATAGAGATAGGATCCTTTGACACCTCATCTGAGAGCTATTAGATCAACAAAGATCAATAGAGTCACATGCTTACAAATCAGAGTCATTAATCATTTTTAATCTAATGACTCTCAGATGAATTTCAAATTTGACACTGATATCAAAGGATCCTGCCTAATATATATATATATATATATATATATATATTTATACAACCATTGCATATATATGATACACCTAAAGTGGCAACTTGATGGACATCAAATCTCACATCGATGTTTTCCACTTGCAAACGAATTTGAATAAAGTTTAAAGCTGTTGGTCATCATCTACCACTATCATTCTGTCACAGACTCGGAAATTTTAATTAACTAAAAGGAATAACAAATACGAGATTTGAGAATTGGGAGAGACAGCATAGTGACTATACTCGAGTGGAGCAAAAGTTAGTATTATTTTTTTTTGTATTGGATTTGTATCTATTATTTATATGAAATAACTTAATACCACAAATTATCTAATAAAGGTTATGATAGAGCAAATTATAAATAACTTGAGAGCTAAATTAATAACTATTACGTAAATAGAAAAATCTAAAAAACCAGTGGGGCATGTGCTTCTACTAGTGCCAAATCGGAAAATTTCAGAGATTTCTTTTCAAAACAAGTAGCAAGATCAAAATTATGTGCTTGTCCAATTTCAGTTACGTTATGACATGAAGGTCTTAGTTATGTAAGTCCAGGACCAGAAGTCACTTTCGCATGTACAATGTTGTTAAAATCGAGATCTTAACTCAAATCGAAATGAGATTAAAAAAATCATAAAATGTTAAATTATATTGTAAAAAAATCATAAAAAATAATAAAAACGTAAAAGCATTTATAATATTAGTAAAATCGTTTTGGTGAATTTTTTTTTGTAAAAATATAAAACCATAGTAATAAATCAAAATTTTAACAATAATGCACATACCCGAATGCTGAAGTCAATTATTTGCTTATTTCACTTATTCATTTTTTTTTTGTTATATTGTATACTTTAAAAAAAAAAAAGGTTACGGATTTGCTTTGTTGTATTGCGTAAGAGAGAAATTATTTTCTTTTTGTGACAAGAAATGTGATTTTGCTGTAGAGAATATTTGCGAACCAGCTATGTCCCAGATGCATTGAATTTTCAAGTAACAAGGAATGGGGTGGTGATATACACAGATATTTCTTGTTAATTAGTCATTATCATCAAATTTATGTGATGGAGTGTTGAAGTGATCGACCATCAACGATTTCTTCACATATAATTATTTTCAAGTATTCGAACCTATGTGAGAGAAAATCTTTTATAAACAAGTAATTGTTAGAATTATGAATGCAAATTCTGTCCCCTTTCTTATTTTCTTCCTCCCTCTCCCTCCTTAAAAAAAATTCCTTTCAACATATCTCAAAATGTACCTTAATGGTAGACTTTTGTTAAACCGATTATTAAAAAAATGTATACATATTTATTTTTACTGCAAAACATCTTTGTAGTATTGAAATTTGTACAATTTTTTTTATCATATAATAATGTGTCAATTTTTGTTAATTTATTCTACAAGAAATATAATGCATATTTTTATATGTAGACATGATAAAAGAAGAAGAAAGAAACAAATCATCAATATATTCTCCATATTAAGAAATAGAGAAATATATTTTTAATGTTACATGAGATAATATTGTATCATGCATACATAAAAAAAAGATGGGACCTATGCATAAGACAATTTGTCTCCGGTCATTTAAGAAATATATTACCCATTAACAAATCTTCACTTTATTTTTTTCAAATGATAATTTCGAAACTCCCATTATTTTCACTTGAGATATAGCTCTAAAACAAAAAACACACTCATACATCTTGAAGTTAGTAAGTAATGGGAAAAGTATTTATCATTTTAAATGAGATAAAATTATGTCATTTGAAGATAGAGATAAACATAAAATAATATATTTTTTATTTAAAATTTAAATTAAAAAAACCACTCACTTTCTCTCCATGATTTTCATTTCTTGCGTCTATCTCTATTCTAAAATGATATAACTAATGTCATTTAAAATGACAAACATTAAACCCTAACATAATTTAGTTTTTAAAATTATTGCTAAAACGAAGAGGGCCCAATACGGTCCAGGAAAATCCATGGGCATGGCCCAATCCCTTTTGGCCTTTTTCATCAGAACGCAACAGAAGAAGAATTGGATTTGGGGAACATTTAATCGATTAGGGTTTCTATTTTGTGTAGTATCTGTTACCTTCACAGTCACAAAGCAATGGAAGCAATCACGGAAGGAGTGAACAACATCAACATCTCCGATTCTTATAAGAAGAATCGCATTCAGGTTTCCAACACTAAAAAGCCCCTCTTCTTCTACGTTAATCTCGCCAAGGTAATCCTACGAATGATTTTTCGTTTTCGATTTTAAATTTTGAAACTGTTGAACGTGTTCAGTTATGGGTCATGTTTAATTGTTGCGGATATGAAGGGTTTTGTTAAAAAATTTAACCCTTATTTATTTATTTGCAGAGGTATATGCAACAGCATAACGAGGTTGAGCTCTCAGCACTAGGAATGGGTATCAAATCTTTGAACTAAATCCCGTTTTTGGCAATTTTTTTAATGTGGACTTTTCTTTTCGATTGGTTTGAGTCTTTTTGAGCTATCTATTATTACATTGATCAATTTAAGAAGTGTGACAAACTGAAGAATGGTTTACATAAAAACTTTGGGGCATGTTTGGTGCATAGGATAGGATAAGGTCTGATAGTATAAGACTTGATTGTATAAGACCTAATTAAATTTTGATATTATCCGGTGTTTCGTATTGTATTGTATAAGATAACATCCTTCAATGTTTTAATAATTAATATATTAAAAAAATTATTTTAATATATTAATATTGAAATGGTATATTAGTTCTTGGGAATTGTATTTGTAAGCAATATAAAAAAATTATTTTAATATATTAATATTGAAATGGTATATTAGTTCTTGGGAATTGTATTTGTAAGCAATATTAATACACCAACCCCTTATCAGGCTTAATCCCACACCCCTTTAGGCTTGATTAAGTTATACATCATTTTGATGTATTAAGGGGTCAGGCTGTATAAGCTTATACTATACGATGGTCACACCAAACAATTGAAAATGTTATAACGTATAGTATAAGCTTATATTATCAAGCCTTATACATCACACCAAACACGCCCTTAGCATACTGTAGATGTTACTTTTGGGAGAACAATATTTTCTTATAGGCAGACTCTGTAAATATTTCAAGGGCATAGCAGGTAGAACAGGTAGTTCAAGTGTTGTTTAGGTTTCGTTGTCTACCTCTGTGACTATGTCTGAGTCTGACCTGAACACGGGCATAGTAAAGTTAGGTGTACTCTTATTGTATTAGCCTATTAGGATCTACTATGCTTCCCAAGAAGAATTTTTTTTATTCTGCTACTGTTAATGGTATTATATGTAAAGAGAAATCGAGGTTTGAGGGTAAATAATATAAATTATGCTTTGAAAAGGCAATTTTTGTGTTTGATTCTGTAAGAAAGACTTTAGAAAGAGACCTTTAAATAACTTGTTGGCTCATTGTCATTTTTGTTTGTATGGGAAGTGGGAACATAGTGAGAACAGAGAAAATGGAAGGAATGAAATTCGACTCTGAATATGGACATTATTAATTTGTTGGATGCATTACCCGTTTCATTCCTCCTTAATTCTGTTCAAAGAAGGGTTTTGTGTAAGTAGTTGTGGCCTATTCCCTTTTATGCCCAGTTTCAAATTTACTAATAATGCTGGATGCAGATCTCCCCTCCATGCTTCCTTTCAAACACTCAAATAAGCTGAAGGTAGCTTATGCTGACACATAGCATCTTTTTGCTAGTGATCACAACATAAACTTGGAAAATCTGCTCTAGAGTTAAGATGAAATATGTTAGCTATATGTTGAACCACACTGTATTTTGAACTTTACTTTAAGCCATGTCTTTGTCTACCTAGGGTCCTTCGAATTTAAAACCCTGTTTATAGTTTTAATCTAGGGTTCAAAACTAAAATGAGGAAGAAGAATCCGGACACTTCATGATTTTTATATCGAGTTATTCCTTTGTGGTTTTATTGCTAATCTCTTTCATCGGTTGTGTTTTATGTTTTTTTTTTTTTTTTATTGTCACAGCTATTGCCACGGTGGTTACTGTTGCTGAAATTTTGAAAAATAATGGGCTCGCTGTTGAAAAGAGTAAGATACTATTTTACTCTTTTTGAGGGAAATGTCTACCTTTCTTGTCTCTCTTCTGGTACTCAAATATTGAATAATCAGATTAATTCACGATGGAATCTTTATGCAGAAATTATGACATCAACTGTCGACATAAAGGATGATTCTAGAGGCAGACCTGTCCAAAAGGCCAAGGTAAGGGTGGAAACAGAACTCTTGAAAACTCTAGAATGTGTTATGTATTATTAATCCTTCCAAACCATGGCTTTGGGTTTTGCTTTATGACTTTGATAGTAAGTTCTAAATGTGATAAATTGCGTTTTAGATTGAAATAGTACTTGGGAAGACTGCAAACTTTGATGAGTTGATGGCTGCCGCCGCCGCTGCTGAAGATGTTGAAAATGGAGATGTTGAAGAACACACCGCATGAAGTTCATTATAGACTATGTACTATTTAATTGCAGTTTTGTTGTTAGGAGGTAGCGGAGAAGCATAGAATTCATTATAGAATGACTTGCAAATTTGAACTACTTAATTCCTTCATTTCTTTTCCTTATAAAAAGAGGCTTTCCGTGTGTTCATTGTTGCATAGAAGAGGATGCATTGGCACATTTCATTATGATATTTTGAACGAGTTTTGGGATGGCAAATAATATCCACGGTTATATATATTTACTGAACACTAACATTGCTAATTGGATAGGGGTGGGTAACTAGGTACAAGCCTTCGGTTCTATAAAATTTCCTTTAATAGCTAGATGGATTTGGATTCTCTCGTGTGGAAAAGTAGTCATGTGATTTAATCACACTCACTCAATGATGATTAGTTAAGAGACAGAAAAATGTATAATTTTTAAATGAGTGACTATGATCAAATCACATAATTACTTTTCCTAATAGAGGATCTAAATCCATAGCTCGATGTGAATCTTGCCGATAAGAATATATGTCCCTTCTCAGTGACATTTTAATGTAACATTACTACGAGAAATTAGAGCAAGTGTCTAGGACCTTCACTCGTAATCACAATTGCATTGACCGAGGGTGTGTGAGTGAATAGGGACAGCAAAAGGTTTTCGTTTTCTGTGATACGTCTAAAGACTTTTTCCATTTGACGAAATTGTTTTTGAACAAATCGTATGAGGCTCAGTACACAGGTTTTGCCTGATTTTTTAATTTATGCCCTATGGCTACGTATTAAGTAAATTCTATATATTTTTTAAAGATAATTTAATATTATTTACAAATAAGAAATCAATGTAGTGTTATGTATTAATGAAAAAAAAAAAACAATAAACATTCACGCCTTCTACAAATTATATATCTCACGATCCGTTTTCTGTAGTTAAGAAAGGAAAAACTTACATTTTCATAGTGCATATATTTTTCCTCCTATAAGGAGAATCATTATCGTGAATTATCAAAAAAATCATAACTATAATAGAAAATAAAAACTTCTTATAAAAATTAGTAATCATGCAATGCTGTCAGAACAAGTCAATTATATTTGGATTTTATTAGTCTCATTTAACATAATATAGTTATCTTATGTTGTAGAGAAAGAATAAGTGAGCTTCGTCATTACAAGAAAAAAAAAAAAAGATGGGTACGAAAATAGAAATGAGAGTTAATATCTTGGGAGAGTAATATTTTCCATTATATTTATGACAAAATTTTGATAGATTAAAGGGCGTTTATGTCAAAACTGATTGATTAATCATTGTTATAGGAAACTATTTATTCTCAAGCAATAATTATAACAGAAAGAGTTTATCAACAATTAAATTTTGGGAAAAACTATTTTTATGTCACATTATATAAGTTATCTCTCTTACACACTCTTTAATAATTGTGTCATCTTTTTCTTTTATTTTTTCAGGTGGTGGAGTCCATTAATTTATGTCTATGACATGAATAAATCTTTAGTACTATGCTATACCAATATTCAATGCATCTCATTAACGAGAGCAAGTACACATCAAAGAAAAAAAAATTTAACAGAAGAATAAAATAAAATTAGCTCACATGTAATATTTTCGTTAGTGATATATAACTGAATCTCCTTTGACACTAGATTAACAAAAACCATAAATGTATGTGTCAAATTTTCACTCTCATATTAGCACCCTCGTCACAATCACACACAGAGAGAGATCATCTTCTTCACCAGTTCTGTGAAATCAAATGGTCGTTTTCTCTTGCTAATTTTTTTTTCTCCTTTTTATGTAAATACTCCTATTAATGAGATGCATTAAATCTAAGTACTACATTAGCACCAAAGATTTATTTGTAAATTAGAATAGTACGAATGATTTATTCCAATTACACAATTACATAATATAACTATCTCCTTTAATATCATATTAACAAAACAAAACCCATAAATGTATGTGTCAAATTTTCACTCTCATATAAGCACCCTCGTCACAATCACACAGAGAGAGAGATCATCACCAGTTCTGTGAAATCAAATGGTCGTTTTCTCTGTGAAACCCTTATTCAGTATTCTTGTCGTCTCGCTTTTTATCCTTCTCCTTTTGGCTTTGCTATCGCCTCCTTCCTTTTTCACCCAAAATCGGATTTCTGCGGAACCCTCACTGTATGTTTACACGATTTCGTTTCCCTCTTTTTTTTTCTTTTTGCTTTGAATCTGCAAAAAAGTTTTGAACTTGGGAACTGGGCATTTTTCAATGTTGGATTTACCATCTTGGGTAGCAACAATTTTTGTATGGTTACTGATCTATGAATTGGTGGTGTGCAGAGGGGAGGTGGATATATGGAGTGTTCGGAGACTCGTGGAATGGAAACCTTGCAATTGGTGGCTACAAGGGCATCAAACAGGTATTCTTTTTTTTTTTTTGGCTTAATTAATGATATTTGTTCCCACTAGCTTTCAGCTTTGGAGGTTAAAAAATTGTTATTTTGAATGAACTTTTGTGTTTACTAGATTCATTCACTGATAACGAGTTCCAGCTTAATTAATAATTGTTCATGGTGATTAAACTTTTGAAAATTACTTGGAATAGCTATACTTGTATTTAAACAATTGGAATTAAGGACATAGGCTTGGCTTTTCATTGTTATTGGAAATTGGATGTGCAACTCAAGAATTGTGAATTTTGCTAATGTAATTTGCAATGGATATGGTTAAGTTGGTTGAGGGTGGGGGGTGCTGATTGGCTTTTTATTTTCTGAATCAACCTTGATTGGCTTTCATTGCAGACAATTGCTTTCGTTTTTGTTTTTTATTCTTGAAATGGTGCAGCTCTACTACCATTAGAAACCAATGGATATATCAGAGTGGATTGCTATGGGGGCCTCAATCAGATGCGAAGAGATGTGAGTGCTTGAGGAAAACTCTTGAATTTCAACTCCAGATCCTTAGAAAATGTTCGACACTCTTTAATTGCTTGCTTAAAATTGAAATAAAATCTACAATGGTTGCAGTTCTGTGATGGTGTGGGCATTGCTCGTCTGTTAAATGCAACCCTTGTCCTGCCAAAGTTTGAAGTAGCTTCGTATTGGAATGAAACAAGGCAATTTCTCTTCTGTGGAATTGTTCTAATTTGCAATTTTTTTATTGGAAATTATATTTATTTATATTACAATATTACACTTATCTTAATCCTGCTGAAAGGACCTCTGGATACTTTGTTCCGTTACAGCGGTTTTGCAGATGTATTTGATGTGGACTACTTCATTCAACATATGAATGGCTTTGTTAAAGTCGTCAAAAACTTACCACCAGAGATTGCATCTAAAGAACCTGTTCAAGTGGACTGTAGCAAACGGAAAGGCCAATTTGATTACGTTGAAAGCGTTCTTCCAAATCTGTTGAAACACAGATATATTTCAATCACACCAGCAATGTCCCAAAGAAGGGACAGGTATGATCATGTATCTCCCTTATATCTACTACTGTGTGATAACTCACTCATATTTAGTTCTAAGGCCAGAAATCAATTTCTTTAAAATATAAACACCATGGATATTGTTGATTCAAACAATTTTATGGGGAATGAGGTTTTGCTCCCATATATGTTTTTTTTTGTTTTATTCTTTCCCCATATTTTGACTGGGGGATTTCACTTTATTTTGCCAATCCTTATAATGGATAAATTCTAAGCATTGTAGTCTAAGTAAAAATTTATTCCCGATACCTTTGTCATCATCCATTATCAAAATCGTCAACAATGTTTTTTAGTATCTATTGTGGCTATGAGCTTCTCCCAAAAGTATGGTCTGCTTCTTATATATGATATTTCCCTGTTTAATACTTGCAAGAATAATTCAATTGAGTCATAATATTTGCTGTCTCATGTGACTAATGACAATGCAAGCAAGTTCAGTTCTCATGAAGCCTAACAGCTTAAATTAGAGAACAAAATAGAACGATTTTAATTAAACATCCAGGAAGAATAAACTGCATGAGAAAGTGAGGGCTCAACATCAACATCAACATCAACATCACCTTTATCCCAAATTAATTGGGGTCGGTGGTAGATGAATCCACATGAAAGATATAAAACGGTTGAAAAAAAAATAAAATAAAAAATAAAAAAATAAATAATAATAATAATAATAATAATAAATATATATGTATATATAAAGGGTTTTATATTTCTCGTTCAACATGAGAATTGAATTCTCATGTTGTAGAGACAAAAAGCACGTTTAAAAGAAAAAATTATGTGTAACATCACGGAAATCAAAGGGTGTGTAAAAATTCAAATTCTCATGAATGAACCCATATATAAATAAATAAAAGTAAAAAAAAAAAAAAGAAGAAAGTGAATAACAACGGGCTATTCAAACCAAGAAAATATTTGTTCACCCGATTCCCCCCTCCCCCCATAATTTTTTTTCCCCATTCACAGTTGTAATTGAGTTGGGTAGTTTTTCTGTTTTCTTCTAACTTTGCAGATACCCTTTGTATGCAAAAGCCGCTCTCTGTCAAGCTTGTTACAAGGCATTACGTCTCACAAGATCCCTAGAAATGAAAGCCTCTAAACTTCTAGATGCAATACCTAAACCCTTTTTGTCTCTTCATCTTCGTTTTGAGCCTGACATGGTTGCATACAGCCAATGCGAGTACGCAGGCCTTTCTCCTGCTTCCATGAAAGCCATAGAAGCAGCACAGGTGGATAGAAAACCATGGACCGGAGAGTTAGCCCGCATTTGGAGACAACGGGGGAAGTGTCCTCTTACACCTAATGAGACAGCTTTAATACTTCAAGCTCTATCCATCTCACCAACCACAAATATATACCTTGCTGCTGGAGATGGTTTGATGGAAATTGAAGGTTTAACAGCTACATACACTAACATAGTTACTAAGTCTAGCATTCTCAGTGGTGAAGACTTCACAAGCATGCATGGAAATACAAAAGCTGCTTTGGATTATTATGTTTCAATTAATAGTGATTCTTATGTAGCTACATATTTTGGGAACATGGATAAGATGGTTGCAGCAATGAGAGCTTTCAAGGGGTTGTATAAAACTCTATTTTTGAGCAGGAGAGGGTTTGCAGAATTAACCTCTCAGGGTCTGAGGGGGAAGGAATTGATGCAAGCTCTATGGAAGCTTCACAGAGATGATTTTGCCTTGGGAAGAGGCTCTGCTCTGCCTGATTGTTTTTGCGAATTCAAGTTGTGATATTTCGGATTCATCACTTTTTACTTTTTGGTATATTAATTTAAGAGGCAGGTTATATTTACAAACATTTTTGTAATTATGCTACAGGTGATAGTGTAATTTGTAAAAAAATTACAAAAAATTTGTAAACGGATCTTGTCACTTAATTTAATTGTGCTACAGGTGAAGTGCTAGTGTTTCACTTTTTAGGAAGGCGCTCCTTGACTTCTGTCAGTTTTTTTTTATTCTTTTGTATTGATTTTTTTTTTTATGAATCCTATCACTAATGAATGTTGGAATTTAGTGTAAGAACTTTAGTGATCATACAATTGGAGATACCCATCCTATTGTTGATCGAACTTCTGTCAATTTTACGTATTTTTCCTAATATCATCTAACACAATGTAATTAAACTCGCCCAGTGATTGATCCGGGGTGTTAGATTACTGGTTCAACAAGTAAATCATTGATTGAACCAGTTAATACATAAATTTATATTTTATACTATAAAGTATAAACATATTCAAATACATGTAAAAGTTTATTTCAGTTCTAAATATTTTAAAATGAAAAACAATAAATTATAACATTATCCAACAATAATACTTGACTTGTCTTCGAACATTTAACAAGTGAAAATTAGATGAAAATTTATTTATCTTATTTTTTAAGTTTCTTAAATTAATAATTTTGTTTTATTAAACATATATGAACCAGCCAGGTCACAGGTTTTTGTCAAAACCTGCCGATTGTCACCAGGTCGCATCGATTTCAATACTTGGTTGATCTGAAACTTTATCCAGACCATTTATATAACCAGTCCCGTGTCGACCCAATTGAACCAATCTGGGTTTTTGAACACTATCTTACATGTATCATTTTATTTTTATTTACAAAAAAAAAAAACTCAAGCCGCAAAACAGAATCAATTTGACTCTAGAATTCAGATTCTGAGTTTAAACTATAATTAAAAATAGTTTAAAGTTTTACGGCATAGTTTAAATATTATTTCTAATTTAATGGTACGATGCATATATAAAAAGAATAACCTAGCCTGGATAATTAAAATAATTATATTTTGAATGATACAAATGGGAGACAATCATCAAAATTGGAGAAGCAATAGTAATTGACTAAGGTATCGATGATTGTTAAATAGATAGCATCAAGTTCGGCATTTGTCCCACCTTATGATTTTCAACCTTTCCTACCATTCACCCAAAGCCTTGCACAGTCGATATAAGTAGCTCAATAAAAAAAATTCAACTCATTGCACCAAAATAACTAAATACTAAGGGACAGGCACTAGCAGTGACAACGTAGTCAACTCCAAGAACACTAAATACTACTTTTTTTCGTTTAAAACAATAATCGTGGTCAAGGACGCATTAGTTTATTTTATGACAAATTCTGAAAGAAACTTTCAGAAAAAACAGGTGATTACTTACTTTTGTAAAAAAAAAAAAACTGTAATTGAACACGTTATGCAGCCTCAAAGAAGCAGTGATATCTACCAACGCCAAAAATCCAATCACACCCAACCTATCGAATTCCCTTTCGGTTAAAGCTATCGTTGTACTAAAAAAAAAAAAGGCATCGAAATCAATCACACCTCTTGTAGCGGATTTATATCAATAGTTCCTTATATTTTATGTTCCTGCATCCACCTTCTACTTAGATATAAGACTACAAAATAGTTAGCGTAGCTTATAAATCTCTTGCTAATCGTCGATTTGTCAACATTTTCAGTAGTGGCACATTCAATAAAATAAACTTGACAAGAGGCAAATTGCAGAAGAAAGATTGTAAATAATTAGGTATCAAAAAGATCTTACCCTCTGTATTTTTACTTTTGAAACCAATGACATATATTCCTCCAAGCTGTCATTCAATAATATTGTTATTGCCTCAACTTGCTTTCAGAGTACTCCTTCCCCTCAAGTATCCTATAACCTAGAGAAATGTCACCCTTTGTTGTTGTCTAGGTTAGGAGACTTCAGGCAAAAAAAAATACCCTCAAACCAAGCGAAGGGGATAACTTAAGTATTGAATGACAGCCCAGAGAATGTCATTGGTTTCAAAAGTAGAAATGCAGTGGATAATGTCCTTTTGACACCTAATTATTTAGGTTCTTTCCTCTGCACGCTAACTACTAATATAAATCAGCTCTCATGAGTCTCGCCGGCAGTCATTCAGATTGGTCAATCTTCCTTCGAATAATATTTTTTGTTAAATAATTATCTGTCAAAACACTCAAATTTATGAGATGCCAGCTAATCCATCCCCATAGGTGATTCCGCCTCTTAATTGTCCCAAAACTTCATCAGTTTGGCACTGCAGAAAATAAAAAGATGTTACATTTATGATCAAGATAAAACCAATAATTAGAAACAACAAAGCATCTCAATTAAGACGTATTAATAAACTAAACCTTTTCTGCATCAGTACATGTCTCAAAAAGTGTTTGAAAGTATTACATGCAAACATCATACTTTCAGTTCAGATAAACTTTGTGCATCTACTCGAATGATTTAAGTCCTAAACTAGCAAGCAGAGAGGAAAATCATCTTACTATATGTGGAAGTGTCAATTTGTTCAGGAAGCTCCTTTATATCAACCTCAAACCTAGATTGCACCTGAAATCAGAGTTCAGATATTTGTTAAAATTGAATTGAAAAAATGTCGTTTTTATTACTCCTTCCTTTTCATTGACAGTAAAAAATAAAAATTCCTAAATCTCCATGTTAACCTGATTTAGAATTTCAGAGTCACCGGTGGAAGACACAAAAGTAATCGCAAGCCCCTTGGTGCCAAATCTACCAGCTCTTCCCACCTACCAATTCAAATGTAAATAAAGACTTTAAAAATGGTGGGAACAGAGGTCAGTTACAAGCGTGTAAGCATATCGTAACCACATGCCAGAAACCATAAAAAAAAAAAAAAAAACTCCCCGTTAAACCCGACTAGCGAGTGTGGAGTGGAGGAAATCCTTGTACCCAGTCTTGCCCTTGCATGATTGCAAAGAGGCTGTTTTGTGAATTCGAACCCATTACCTTTCAGTCATGAAGGAACAGTTTTACCACGGCCAGAAACTATATTTAAAATAAATAATAAAACTAATGATATTGGATCAAGCACTCACCCTGTGCAGGTAAGTATCAGCGGAATCAGGCATGTCATAGTTGACAACTATATTAACACGTTCTATGTCAATCCCTCTTCCTACTAAATCTGTTGCCACGAGAATCCTTTGCTTCCCCTCTTTGAAGCCCTTGTATCTTTTCAATCTGAAAAAGGCAAATGGCATCTTGTCAGGAAAAATAATAATTAGACTACAATTACAAGATAAAAAGCCCAAGTCCTGCAAAAATCATTAAAATATGTCTGAATGAACTCTGGACCATTCCTGGGTTGTGAATAATAATAATAATAATAATAATTAGATCAGACCAGCCAAAAGTAACCAGGTGACCTGATTTCAGCTCAGAAATAATGCCAAATTTGCCCAACACTACTTTGGATTGCCACTTATTAAATATCAGCCGGACAGATTTTTTTTTTACTGAGTCAAGGACATGCACATTTTGACAAGAGTTCTTTACAGGTAAAATATCACAAAGGATCTAGAAGTTCAGGCATCTGGAAGATAGTTTAAAATTTTAACACAATTGAATGTTGACAACACAATAAAAAAGACTGACCAATAACAGAGATCTTATTGCCGATTAAGAGAGAATTTTTTTTACCTGAGTTGTCATTATTCAATGGGAAGAACAGGGAAGGAGACAGAATATTTCAGTCTGGAGCCTTAGGATAATTTCGTGTTAAAAATCACAGAAATGCAACCATAGATTGGATTGGCTTTCAAAAGAATCTAATAGATGATCTCGTATCATAGGATCCAAGAATACTGAATATTTAGGTTGTCACCCCATATCACTCACGCAAAAAAGAAATGATAAGCAATCCCCTCCCCTTGAACAGAGAAACATAATTAAATATATATATATATATATAAAAGTGCGCGCACACAGCCACTCAAGAAGAATGTAACAAAATGTCTTTATAAAATTCCCAAAAACCGGAAAAATGATTGTTAACAACAGAATCACACTTTAATATATATAAGCGCGCACACACACACAACCACTAGAAGAAATATGTAACAAAATGTCTTTACAAAATTCACAAAAATTTCAAAAACGAAGGTTAACAATAGAATCACCCTTTAATAGAATGTTGAACCTACAGAAACGTCTTAGAAGGCACAGCAAAATTTTAGATAGACAAGGCTAGCAAGTCCAAATTCAGCTTAAAGCATTAAGAATACATGAAGACTGATGTACATGCCATCAATTTCAAAACTAACAAATACCTTTCTTCCTGATACATTCCAGAATGTATGCAGATTGATGGGAAGTTACACTCCTCAAGCAACTTGTTCAACTCTGCTGCTCTGCTGACACTCTTCACAAAAATAACCACTTGGTTGAAGTCCAGCGCATCAAGAAGATCATTCAATTTCCGGTTCTTCTCTGTCTCTTGCAATTTGATGTAGTGCTGAAAAAGGTGATAAATGAGTGGAAATAAGCTAGTAGACCAAACTTTTTCAAAAAAATCAATGCAAGAGGGGGAAATGTCAACAAAACACACCTGCACAAGACCATGAAGAGTCAATTTGGCCTCATCATCTACATAAATTTCCATGGGCTGAAAGGAAAAGATCACCAATAAGATGATAAGGATAACATTCATTAAAGAATCAAATATATAAATTTCAGTTATTTTGATTTATAAAACAGAACATTTGCAATAACATTTTAAAATGGGCCAAAAATTCAACATTTATAAAACATATAACCACACAAAACCAACAAAAATGTTACAGAAAATAATAGCCATTTGATGACATTCAATAAAAAAGGGCAACAATAACAGCAACATGAACAATAAGAGGAACAATAAAAACCATACTCCCATATGCAATCAAAAATCACTACATAAATATAATATTACATCTTGCATGAATTTCTTGCAAACAGGTCGGATTTCTTTACTGAGTGTAGCAGAAAACATCATCACTTGCTTATCATGGGGAGTCAATTTGAAAATCTCTTGCACATCTCTTCTCATGTCTGCAAAACGTCAAACACGAAATATGTTACGAAATAAGAACAGCAGAATAAAATATCACATAGATTGTAAATTCAAAGCCACACACACATAAAGAAAAATTTACAGAGAGGAGGAAGAGAGAGAGACCAAGTGATTCGAGCATCTTGTCGCACTCATCAAGTATAAAATGCCTCACATTCTTTAAACCAAGGTCCTTCTCTCTGGCAAGAGCAAGAATCCTCCCAGGTGTTCCAACAACAATATGGGGACATTCATTCTTGAGCAATTCTTTGTGAACCTTGGCATTGACACCGCCATAGAAAACAGCAACTTTTATATCAGGAAGATATGTGCTGAACCTCTCAAATTCGTGGCAAATCTGGACAAGTTCAGAAAAGAAATGGAGCTTTTGATAAGTAAACACATGCATACTTATAAGTTAGTGGAATCAAGATACAAAAGATTAGCAAAGATATTGCTCTAGCAAAACATTCAGATATATAACATCCATATTAATGCAGACATACTTGATAAGCTAGTTCTCTTGTGTGACAGAGAACAAGAGCCGCAACTTGACCAGGAACAGGATCAATTTGCTGAAGTGTTGAAAGAACAAAAACAGCAGTCTTTCCCATCCCAGATTTTGCTTGGCAAATGACATCCATTCCTAAAATTGCTTGAGGGATGCACTCATGTTGCACTAATGAAGAAGCAAACAAAATTGTAGTGGACGAATCCTCAGTAAGTATATATGATCTGCCAGATCCTTTTAATGGAAAGGTTTACCAACCAATTTTCGTGACGTATTCATAATATGATAGTAGTGATTACCTGATAAATTCAGAAAAAAAAAAATTGCAATTTGAGAATACAGAAGAAGCATAATAAAGAAAGGAAACTGAGATACATGAGAACATAGGAAATAAACAAGCATGAAAGCATGCATATGTTCATCGATAAAGTTTATCTTCAGTGTAATAATTCTATAGTAGAGGGATGTGATAAATCATAATATGACTAAATCATCAAATGATCAATAGGTCAAACCCCCTCCTCAAAAATAATAATAATAAGAAACATAGCATTAAGAAAAAAATGAAAAACTAGTCCAACAAACATCATGTAGTGTAAAATATATTGGGAAAGGTAATGGAAATGACAAAATATAACGATCATCAATAGCATGGGCAATGGCAGGATCTGAGAACAAAGAAAAGCAGGCAATCTAGTATACTAGAAAGAAAAAGACAAATTAGTCAAAGCCCAAGACATGACAAGTTTATCGAACTCAATTGATGCTCAGCTTATATCGAGCCAAGCAATGACATCATATGCTAAAACTTGCCTTCTGAAGGATGCTCAAATCCTGAATCAACAATGGCTCGAAGAAGCTCTGGTTTCAACAGGAAGTCTCGAAATCCCGAACTATGGATGCCAACATAACCCCTGCAACACAAAAGAAAACATACACACAAAATGAGGAGGGGTAAAAAAGCTTGGCTTGAGAACCTAATCAAACAAAAATTTTAATCGTGAAGAGAATGTCAGAGAGATCATAAGAATCTTACGGCCAAACATTAATAAACATATAGCATAAACAACACACAAGACCATTTCCAACACTCGGAAAAGAAAACATATTCTCAGAATTCAGCATGACAATTAAAAACAACTCTTATAACTAGCAAGCCTATTAAACACTGATACTTATATATATATATATATATAGATAGAGAGAGAAAGAGGGAGGTAGGATCATTTGACACCGGTGTCAAATTTTAATTTTGACACTTCTAGATCATAAAAGATTAATGGTGTCACATGCTTGCAAATTAGAGTCGTTAATTTTTTTTATCTATCGGCTCTCAAAGATCCTACCTCTCATATATATATATATATATATATATATATATATATATATATATATATATATAGTAGCCTCCTATCTTCAATATTTATAATTATATTTTAGAAAGATTTACATTTTAGAAAGAAAAAAAGAAAGTGGACAAAGAGAAAAGAAACTAACTTCTTGGTGATTTCAACAGCGGGTTTGGAAGGGTCGGTAGACTTCTCATCTTCTTCTTCGTAGTCGATGAGCTCTTCCTCGTAAGCCTCGGTGTCCTTTAACTCACCCATGCTATTTCTATTCCTAATAGACGAGGTTAGGGTTAGGGTTAGGTTTTTTTTTCCAGTTTCAGTTGGTGAGATTTAGAAAGAGTGAATTGAATTGAATTGGTTGAACAGAATAGAACAGAAGAGAGAGAGAGAGAGAGTGAGTTGATAGTACTAGTAGCTGACCTTTGAAGACGCGAAGACCTTGAAGAATAAACCCTAGATCTGGTTCTGGGTTTTACCAACACAAACACCGAGAAATGGCTCAGTGTCTATTGAGCGAGAAGATATAGCGCGTGCGCGACTAATCAATGGACGAAAATGCCCTTTCATTTTCAACCCTGGAACAGTATGCTGATCGCTAAATCGACGATTCAAAAATCTTGACGTGTCGTGTCCGACACTTTCCGACAATATTATAAGCTTAAATTCATTTTTTTGTTAAATTATTGAATGTTAAATATAATATACACTACAAAAATTAAAAATATTATTTAATATCAAAACGTGTCCTAACGTGTCAAAATCTAACATTTTTTAGAATTAACGTGTCGAAATGTCGTGTCATATCATGTCACATGTCCCGTGTCGGTATCGGTGCTAACGTTGTTAATTTGTAATGTTTAAAAAAACTACATTAAGTCCCATAACAATAAAAATAAAATATAACAAAATACTAAATTGGGAGTCTATCGTGTATTTGGTAAGCTCCATGCTTTAGGATGTTGAGAAAATTTTAGATATAGATCAACTCATAATAATTAATGATAAGTTTATTACTTTGGTAACTTCCCTTAACTTTGGACAAGGTTATGTTAGACTTTTTCAATTTTCAGATTAATAAAGTCAATTTTCCATATTGATCGTACAGGACATACATCACACGTTAGTTATTTAGGAGATATTTTCTTAACTTCTTTTCTCTTTCTAAACTGAAATTAAACAAGTTTTTATAAAAACTCTTATAAAAAAAAGTTTTTTTTATAATAAATAAAAGATAAACATAAAAAATTCTTACGAGGAGTTTTTTTAAGTTATATCAACTTATTTTTTATTTTAACCTTTAAATAATTTTTAAGTTAAAACTTTTATATAATTATCAAACTACTTTTAGTTTTATTTTAAAGTTTTTTTTTTAGATCTATCTTAAAAGTAACTTTTATCTTAAAAAAGAAAGGTGTCAAATAAGCTCTTAAGTTAGTATACACGTTAAATCCAACACATTGGATTCTAAGGACCTGTTTGGTGTGGTAAATGAACCAAATATGATGGAACAAGCTGCAGAAACATTATTGTGCAGCTTTCCATTTCTTGACTTCATGTGCAGCTTTCCATTTCTTGACTTCATTTGAGATACCACTCTCGAAGAGTTAGAATTCTAAGTGGCAAGCTGCACAATAATGTTTCTGCAGAATGAGTCTGTAATTTTTTTAAAATTGAAGCCATTAATCGAAATACTTCTTACAATGTGACATGTTCAATGTACAAAATAACCCCAATTTGAGAGCAAATTAATTGTTTTTTTATTTTTTAAACATGAAACGGTATAGTTTCAGGAGCCACCGAAGAGACCCTTACCTACAATCACTATAAAAATGCTATTCCTTTTTTTTTTTTAACTTGTGAACAATTATTTTAATAAAATATGAGATCATTTTTTGTGAATACAAATAAATTATCTTTTGTATTGAACTCAAAACGATGTCATTTTAGAACGAAAATCAAGATATTTTTATAATTATAATTTATTCTAAGATTATAACAGTCTTTATCATTATAATTTTTTAAACCAATGAGGATTAATTTAAATCACATTGGATTGAGCCAATTTCATTCTTAATTTTGCCTGATTTTGTGAAATGGTATTGGAATGAAATGAAATTTTTAACCAAATATGACAATCATTCCATAAAATATGTATCGAATAGAAACATGATTGGCATAGCAAAAAATATGCAAGTGAAAAAATAGGCACATTATACAACTCAGAATCAGGTACATCCTTTTAAAATGCTACAAAATACAAGTGTTAAAAGTTGAGAAGATTTTAATACAAATATTCGCACAGCATAATCCTTCCCTATACTAGATATAGAATAGGGGGAAAAGCCTTATCCTGAATGACAGTCGTAGCAAAGCTCAGATATCCAGCACAAACTTCAGCTGCTAGGCCATACCCATTTACAAGATGCCACTGTCAACACACGACTCAGACCAGTCATTGAACTATGAGTGGCTCGGAACTTCTCATTCAAAACTCTGTTGGAGGCTTTAACCTTATCAGTCTTTTGATTCTATCTTTTTCTGTATTTTCCAAATATCCCTTCAAAACATACACAGGGAAATGTCAAGAAAAGCATCAAGAAGAAAATGCTCTGTAAAACAATGGAACAAAGAAGTTGAATAAATTTGGACTAGTGAGTAGTGATGAATGTAGCAAACAGGTTAAAAAAGGATTCAAGTGTCTAGTGAGGATGCAAAGTTTTTCCTTGATTGACTTAAAACAAATACTTACATTTTATTAAGATCGAGCATTTTTAGAACAAAGGCAGTAGTACATAATTAAGGACATACAAGGGGATTACGATCCCCTGCATTTGGTAGAAACATACCCTCATTGTTCCTCTCAATTGCAAGGGATCAAAAAGCCATTTAAGGCAACCATCACACGCACAGCAGAAGATAATGTCTAACTAATGGGCCTCACACAACACAGATGACATCAATCATAATATGTATACTGGATGAGCAATGCCTAATTGCATATGATGACATATATCACATGAAAGTCTTTAATTGACGAGTTTCAGTGGCAAGAGGATTGAGTAAACTGAGTCATT
Organism: Gastrolobium villosum; assembly: GCA_032173675.1. NCBI lineage: Eukaryota > Viridiplantae > Streptophyta > Magnoliopsida > Fabales > Fabaceae > Gastrolobium > Gastrolobium villosum. Next base: position 123,267 of record JAVKPL010006551.1, on the reverse strand, counting down.
ATTTAGTGTGACTGAAACTGTTCAGCATGCCTCCTCACCTTCCATACAATTTCATCCAAACACAAGCAAATTCTTCCATACTTGTCAAGGAAAACGCGCTCGGTTGGGGGCTTCCCACATACATCCTTCACAGCAGAGGTTATCACAAATATCACTTCTGACACTGGAGAAAAACAAAACATTGATGAGCAACAGTAGAAATGTAAATTGTAAAGTACTTAACAGCTCTTGATAATATACATTTTCCAGCCCTCGGTAAAATAAAGCATAGTGTTAAAAAGGCTGATGCCATCACATGTCATTAAAAAATAATAATAATAACCCTTTTTCCTTTAATATTTCTATTCTTCATTTTTGTTTGTAAGCAGATAAAAGCATCCACTAATTATAGAAACCAAGATCTGTCCCTTACCAGTTAACTAGACTGCTACTTTTTCTTATTATTCCATTCTTGAAAAGTAATGTCATAATTCCCTGTAATAGTTAGTAGCTCTACTATTAAAATAGATAACAGAGAGAAAGATTTCAGCCTTTACATTTTGTCCCCAAAATTATGATCTCATCTTATCTTAACATTTGTTATGCAAACTAATAAAAGTACAGGGTTATATAAAGAAATATAAAATTGAAATTCAGTTTTCAATAATAAATTACATTCAATTCTCTATCTCCCTAACCCTCATTTTACTCCACCATTATCTCCATTACTTTTTCTCATTACTCCCACGATAATTACTTTTCATGTTTTTTTTATATCGGAAATAATCTTCTATTTCTTATGCACATACAACTATGTGTATCCCACTTTACTAGTAGCAACCTAAATGAAGATGACTAGTCACTTTTGTAATCAGTTAAGCATATTCATGTCAAGATAAAAAAAGGGCTAGTAGCTCCATTCACATTATCCAAATATCCCCTTCTCCTCAGCCAGCACTTCAATCTAAAAACAAGTGAGATTTTCCCCTGTTAAGCATCAACAGCTGAGATGACTCATTTCTATACTTTTATTACTATTAACAGGTATAAAATATTGATTCCGTGAATACATACAGGCAAGTTCATCATACTCGTCCTTGCCCACAACATAGATGCTGACATCCCCAAGCACAGTGTATACAATATAAACTGACCTGACAGAGAAAATGTACAAGTAAAAATTAAAATACTATAACATCATATAAGAACGAGACAAACAATTATGTAGAACAAAGAATATGAATGAACAGTTGGTAGTGAAACAAGATAAAATTTTAGAGAGACTTGTTTCAAGTCAAACTTCTGATTATAATGAATGACGATTCTAGTTGCTAAAAGCTGCTAAACATCATGGACTAAGTTTGCAAGTGTGGTTTAGCCATTTAGCTTCGCCTCTTCTACAATTCATTTCCAATACTCCCTTTACCAACTACAACATCTGAAAATGCTGTTTTTCCCAAATGTCATGTCCATTCTAGTAACTTATATTATTCAGTTTGTTAATCTTCATTCACAGTTTTCATTGACATGAGTTCAAATAAAAGGGTTCAACTAGAACAGCCCATGTGGCTTGTCTACTACATTCCTAGTACGAAACAAGGTTCAATCCTACCTAGCAGTTTCAGAAACTATGCCACGGTGCTATTAGACAAGGCAATTCATATAGGCATACATAGATACATCACATTTCAAGGCATGAGAAACATGACATGAGAGAGGAGTATACTAACTTGTGGCAAGCAACTAGAAGCTCTTCGTTTTTGACACCTTTAAGATTATCAGCTCCAAGTTTAACCAAGAAAGAACGCCAATGTAGGCGCTCCTCAGCAGGAACTCCATGAAAACTGCAATCATGTAAACCATAAATCTAAGTCACCATGACAGCATTAACAAAAGGGTTTATACTTATAGTTGTCCAAATACCCAATTAAACAAAAACAAATATATGCAAAGCAAAACTCATAATTAATTAATTAAGCTTAATGTTGTACTTATGAAAGCTCCTCCTTCAAATTTTTCCAGAAAGCAACAACTATGTATGCCTACAACTAACTACCCCAACCCATCAAAATCTAAGCCAAACCCAATTCGGATACAATAAAAAAAAACAGGATTCGATCAGTAAAATCCAATTTTTAGATCGCATTTGGGGTATTGGAAGAGAATTAGAGAAATAGATCTGGTTCTGGTATAACTGAAAAATAGATAGATCTAAACGCACCGTTCGATTAGGATATTGCCCTCGGCGTTGGCAAACACCACCGCAAGTATCATCTTCTTTTCTCTGCGTTTGTTTCTCTCTCTCTTTCTCTTTTTGTGCCTTTCTTCTTGTTGACTTGTTGAAGAACAACCCGCTCCCACTTCAATGGTTCTGATACTTAATTACTTAAATGTCCTCATATTTTTTTTGGTGAAATATTCATTTCTTTATGAGTATATTCATTTGGTTTTATTATCACGCAAACAGATTATAATTATTACCTTTAATTTTTTTATGTTATAAAATTTTAACCGTTGATTTCCATTCATTTAATGACAATAAATTATAACTAATTAATAAATATGATTCCATAAATTTTTTTACCGTTAGATTGACAAAAATGAACGGTGTAAAATTTTTTTTTATAATCATATATTGTAGATGATAAACACTTTCTTTTATTACTTCTCTTTATAACAAATATGTTGATACGTGAGTGCAATCTCTCACCTGTTAATTAACGTAAAAATGTCATGGGAGAAAATTTTACACACTTATGAGTAGATCAATAGTAACAAATTTCTCACTTTTTATTGTGTTTTTTTTTTTTCATTTTGTATCATTATTAATTTGTTCATAAATAATTAAAAGAAAACTGTTATTTTCTATGTTTTATTCTTTTAGAAAGTTAAAAATCAAAATAGAAAACAAAAATAACTCATACATGTTCTCTAAATTTGATTCTAAAAACAAAAAAACAGTTATAGTTTTCAAAACTTTTTTTTACAAAACAGGTCTTACCAAACAAATTTTTTAATTTTTTTATCTGTTTTCGAAAACAGAAACCAAGCCGTAGTTTTTCATATTCATTTCTTTATAACTTCTCTTTATAAACAAATATGTTGATACGTGATTAAAATCTCTCACCTGTTAATTAACGTAATAATGTCATTAGAAAGATTTTTTTCCATGTTGATATTGATATAAGGGTGAATAGATTTTAACCATATATGAGTAGATCAATAGTAACAATCTTCTCACTTTTTATTCCAATATTTTTTTCTTTCATTTTGTATCATTATTAATTTGTTCATAAATAATTAAAATCTTCCTATATCATATGGTAATATTAAATAACATTAGATGATTTATTTCCATGTTGATATTGATATAAAATCCTAAAAAAAAAAGGTAAAGTTTAAATTATCTTAGGATATTTCTTCAGGTGTATATCAATTTTAATATAGCTGCATATTTAGATCTTAAATGTAAAATTATTGATCAAAAAAAATGTAAAATTATTGGAATAAGTTCTAATACCAATTAATCCAGGTGTTTGATATAAAGTTAAAATTTTCTTAGTTTACTCTGTAATCACTTCCTCTGAATTTTTCACCACTTACCTTTCTTCCTTCTGATTTTCTGGTAGTGTTTGATTCAGATTTTTTTTTTAGATCTCCATCCATATGATATTGGCATTTCGTATTGCTTTCATTTGGTAGAAGAAACACAAAAACTTACCCACCAAAATATTTTCCCTAACCTTTCTGAATTGCATGTAAAAAGAGAGATGTTGCATTGTTGAACTTTACCATTTGCGAAGTGATATTTGCATAAAACTAGGAAAATGAAAAAAAAAAAAAAGGTGAACAAAGACTCACAAAAGTTTAACCCAAATTTTTGTGGTAAAATTTTGTCCAACTAAATAACTTTTTTTTTAATTTTTCTACTAAACTCACTTTCCCATCATATTCCGGATAAAAAAAATCTCCTCTACCGGTTATATTTATCCAATAAAGAGTAAATGAAGCATTATATACTTTTCCCTCATCGATCTAGTCTCGTTTCCAAACAACAAGCATTTTATATCCTTACGAAGCTAAAACTTAAATCATTAAAAACTAAATAAAAAAAGTTAGATTCCATGATAGAAGAATATTTTTAAGTATATTTTCATTTACAAATCATTATCTAGACGGAATTAGAGGCGAGGGGGGGACTACAGAAAAGATAAATGATAAAAAAAAGTTAAGGCGAGGTAATTCTAGAATAAACCAAAAGAGTATTTTGATTATTATTATTTTTTAAAAGTTTAATGTGATGGGAGGAAAGTCACATAATTGACTTTGTGAATTATCCCGTTAAATGCTAGGACTTTGCGATTCTGCCATCTATATTGAGATTTTAATAATCTTGCAGTACCAGTATAGTTAACGATTTATTTTTAACGCATGAAAGTAACAAATTTATATTATCAATTAATAAAGTTTTATTACATTATTTATAAACTTAAAGACATGTAAATTGTCAAAAAAATTCAGCAAGGTAACATCCGATTTGAATCTTTTGTGGTTATTTTATAAAGGAGTATGATACGTTTATAATTTTTTCTTTTACAAATTACACTAAGTATGACAGGTTATACACTCTTGATTAAAATATAACCGGTCATATTTAGTGTAATTTGTAAAAGTTTATAAATATAACATTTCTCGTTTATAATTAGTCCTTAAAATCAATTTTACCCGTTATTTTTAGAACTACTCCTTATACATATGTAAAATGTGCTGGAGACGGATTTTTTTTTTTTTAATTGCTATTTCAGGGTTATAATAACACACCCCTTTATATTTATCATTTTTTTAACACATCTGAACCAACACTTTAACCTTTATTTTCTTCTAAAACTGTTAGAGAATAATTTATCAGCATTATCTATCACCTTAACATTTTTCTCAATTATAAATATAACATTTTCCTTTTATAATTAGTCCTTAAAATTAATTTTACATTCGTTGGGGAGCATTCTTTACTTCAATGCTTATACATATGTAAAATGTGCTGGTGCAAGGCTCAAAGTGATTTTTTTCAGTGCTACTCAGTTTTTCCAGTAACCTTTGTTTTCTTCTAAAACTGTTAGGAATTTTTTTAACACATCATCACACTTTAACCTTTATTTTCTTCTAAAACCCAATTTTTTATCCTTTTTAGAAGGGATGTACATTTTACAAGAGCACCCAAAATTCATTCGTTGGGGAGCATTCTTTACTTCAATGCTTGGAACAAGGCTCAATATTGTTGGAACTCTTTCCTTGGTGCAAGGCTCAAAGTGACAGTTTTTTTAGTGGCTCAAAGTGACAATTTTTCCATTGGCTCAAGAATGCTATTTACCTTCTGCATTCCAGAAGTTTCTCTCCTCACTGCAAATATTTGGTGCATGCTATAGACCACCCTGATAGTACAACACTAAATTTTAATATTATCCAGCGTTTGGTATGATATTGCTACTTTTCTTCTTTTTCAAAAATTAATATATTAAAAAAATTTATTTTAATATATAAATATTGAAACGATATATTATTTCTTGGGAATTGTACTTGTAAGTTTCTCTCCTCCTCACTAATATAAACAGTCATTGTAATGTTTTTAGAGGTTCGAGAGTTGAAGAATTTGAATACCTCTATAAAAAAATTCTTGATGAAATTTGATTGTATTTCCAGTGTAACTAGAGAATCTTGACCCTTTGTAATCTTTCTATTATACATAGTGAAAGATTTTATGGACCAGTGTCACATCATTTTTACTTCTTCACATTGAATAAAGTTTTTTTTTTTTGGTAACAATAAAGTTTTCCATGTTAAAATTTGACTTGCTTCTCTGTCTCTCTCGCTTCTATATTTGTTCATTTTTGCTGCATGATTGGCTGATCTGATGATTGAAATATACACTATATAATGCTAAAAATATTATTTAATATTAAAACGTGTCCCATTGTGTCGAAATCCATAATTTTTTAGGATTGACGTGTCGGAGTGTCACGTGTCGCGTGTCGTATCGGTGCTAATTATTGAAGTAAAATTACAAAAATACCCTTCTCTTAAAATATAAAATTTTCCAATTTAATTTGTGGGTAGGATATTGTAACAACCAATTAGAATTACTACTAATGTTATTACCAATTAATTTCACCCTTTGAATGATTATGTTGATCCAATGATTATATTTATTTCCATTTTTGTATGGTTATGATTTTTCATAATTTAATACAAGGCATATTTAAAAAATTTCACCTTTGTATATTTATAATTTTTCATATTTAATGTTTTTACATTAAATATGTTCATAACTATATAAAGTTGGAAATAAATATAAATAGACCATCACCTATCACCTAAGGTTTTGGGTTGAAGTGGTAAAAAAGCTTATATTAGATAGTAACATTGGTAACAACTCCAAATGTTGGTTGTTAGTTGTTACTATATGATCACACCAAACATTTAATATAAACAATCATTGTAATGTTTTTAGAGGTTAGAGAGTTGAAGAATTTGAATACCTCTATAAAGTTTGAGTGAGACCTTTTTAGATATGTTTGAGATTACCACCATTCTTGATGAAATTTAATTGTATGTCCGGTGTAACTAGTGAATCTTGACCCTTTGTAATCTTTCTATTATACATAGTAAAAAATCTTCTAGACCAGTGTCCTATGATTTTTATTTCTTCACATTGAAGAAGGTTTTTCGTATTAAAATTTGACTTGTTTCTCTATCTTTCTCGCTTCTGCATTTGTTCATTTTTGCTGCGTGATTGGCTGATTTGATGATTTCAGACCGATCTGATAATACTAAGCTCCGAGCAGGATGTACCGACTTATTCGCTTCCCTCTGATTCGAGGAACATAGGTCCCAACAAAATGAACTCCACGGGATCTATGGGAGATTGTACACTCACTCTATATTAAATTTAAACTTTCTACTTACAGCTTTTGTTCTATTACACCTGCCGGACGCTATGGATAAGTTTTGATGAAAATTATCAACCACTCAATCTTACGATTAGTTTCCGGAGTAATAACTAGAATTCATTGTCCAATGATAATAAGTGCAAGCTAAAAAAGGTTAAACAATAGAAGAAATACTCAAATATAAATAGATATCATTTAACACCGCTTGTACGTTGAAGGTGTACGTAATTATGAAAGATCCATGGAGCCTCACTTCACTTGTGTGTGTACTTATTTCCACATCTTTCCCATAAGCTTCAAAAAAAAAAAAAGTTGTTAAACATCTCTTCAACGTTATCATATGGAGAACAGCTCACACAATGAGACAAAGCAATTAGAAGCTGCATGCATCTATAGTCCTCACTCTCTTCAAGTCAATTAAATCATCCATGTTCTTGTTAGAGACACAAATGCCAATATGACATGACCTAAAGAACCTATAAATCTCTACCACATGGACTTTGTTACTCCAAAATTCATTCAAGGACGGGATGTTTCAATATTACACCCTTTATAGAATACAGATGAGTTGCTTTTCCATTTTCCTTTATTTCAAGCTTCAACGTCATCCCATTAATTCAATACGTGAACCATGTCGCCTCGTATTTATATAGGATCATTACCCTACACCAACAACATCACGTTACACACTTAAAGCATTAAATTGTTCTTTTTGCTTATATGCATCTTTCTTAAACTTTTTTTTTAGCAATGGATTAAGAATTTTAATAAATATCTGAAAATATTACCAATTTAAACTCTTCTTCATGCTTCAAAAAAAAAACATTTGTTTATAAATTTCTTTTCTGGTAGAATTTTGATAAAAAATTCGAGATGCTGAGATGCATAAAATCAACTAATAATTTTTAATCAGCTCCTTTAAAAAATTTCATTTAAAAACAACCTTGATTTTAAAATCTTCTTAGTCATAAATCACGTATTTTGACTCTAATTTTATTTGTCGGCAGAAATCTTCAATAAGCATTGAAAATTGATTATCCAGCTAGATGATGAACCTTTGGCCCGTCAGTATTACTTATGAGTCCAAATCATGAACCCTTCATCTGTCAGTATCAATTAAATATACAAACTTCGTTTGTCAAATAATATAGCTTGAGAGCTTATTATAGATCATCAATGCCCAGTCATATATAGTCAACAAAATTAGCATTATGTCTTGCTATTTTTTACTTAAATTAGCAATGTTTCTTTGATTTCAGCAAATCATATGCCTAAATACCTTGGCGTGTTTCAGTTTACAGGTATCGATAACATGTGCCTGAAATATATTCATGACTTAAAAAATTAAAATTATTAAATAAATAATAAAATATTTGATATTTTGAAAAAAATTAAAAATGTCTAATATTACTAAGTATTTAAACTAAAAGTAGACAAGCAGGCGAATTTATATCTGTTTACGGAGCTTACTTTTTTCGAGAGTCTCCCACCAAGGTATAAGTAATGGTTTAAATCATAATTCCCATTAAATACTTCAGTTGTTTAAAATATTAACCGCTTGCATACCTCATTTGAAAAGAAGAAGGAAAACTAAATATGCAAATCATCTAAAATAAGCAAATCTCTAAAATGATAAACTGGAAAGAAAAAAAAAAACCCTAAAAATAGTTCCTATTTGCTAATTTGCTGAAATCTATTCATGAAGTCATAAATACTACTAGTCCTCCCACCTTTACAACTCATGCAAATAGTTATAAATAAAAATGTTAATACCAACCTCCAAGGATAGATTAGTTGGCAATTGAGTGCTTAAAGGTTTGTTTTGGTGAGGGGTTCAAATATTGAACAAAGCAAATTTTTGGAATTTTTTGGTCCTAGAGGGAAACTGTTTTCTTCTCGAAGGGGAATTAGTAGATCATGAGCTCTGATCTTTATGAAATTATAAGAGGCTTGAGATTGGTGGACCCAGGAAAATTTTTCTATGTCCGCACATTTAGTGGCGGGGGTTCGGGGGCAGCGTTCCCGAATATTTTTTTTGTAAAGAAAGTTTAAATCAACGCTTGAACCCGCTCATAATCTAATTGCTTCCATAACAAATGATGAAGAAATTTAAAAAATCATGGGAATGAGTATGTGACAGAGGAGAAAGAATAAGTTTTCTCTCTAATCAATTTGCGTTGCTACATTATTTTAATCATCTCTATACGCTGCTACGTTGCTAACTAATATAAGAATAAATATCATTTTGGTCCCTAACAAAAAATTCGGTCCCCATTTTAGTTCATTATAAAAAAAGAGAGTCACCTGGTCCCTAAAATTTAAAGTGGACCTACACACACTAATATAGTTTTTTTTGAATTTGTCAGGATCACGATTTTAATTAAATTGATCCACTTTGAATTTTTTAGGACCTCATCGAGACTAATTTTTGGTAAGAGACTAAAATGGGGGCCATATTTTTTGTTAGAGACTTAAAATGATATTTACTCCTACTATAAATATTGAACCAAAAGATAAATAATAACCTACATAACTACAAAAAAAAAAAAATCAAAATCTCATCTCCGCAAGTGCGGACATGTGACCCACCGTGGGTCCGCCAGTGGGGAGGGTTATATATACAAATTTTTTGTTTACAAACTACACTATATACTTTCGGGAGAACACTAGGTTACACTATGTTCTCCCGATAGTACATAGTGTAATTTGTAAAAATTTGTAAAAAATGTTTGTAAATGGATCCTTCCCCTTCCAGGAATGCATAGTTATAATATTACAGTTGTACTTTTTTTCTCTCTTCATAAGTTATCTGTTGACGTGGAAAGTGAAAAAAAAGTACAACTTTAACATTTTAATAATGCATTCCCATAATTGCATAGTGAAAAACTGATAGAGATAAAGCTTGTATACTCTAAAACGACACTCCTCTTTCCCTTAAAAAATATATATCATTATATCCAAATGGAATTTTTCTCTTTTTTATTGTGCTTTCTTCTTTGTGAGGAGATTATTTATTGTGACTCGGACCATCATTTTTTAGGTAGTCCCAGTATAAATAAAACGGTAAAATTGGAAAAGAGAAAAAATAGCAGAAATAAAAAGGGAAAAAAAAAAATTGATGTTATGAGAGGAAACATCAAATTATTAAGTGGTCCTCGACCATAAAAAAATATTTCCTAAGACGTCTGATGACTTTGGGTATCATTTCCGGTGGGATGAACCCTCAAACTCAAGGCTTGCAAAGGATATGAATAGGAACTGTAAAAGTTCTCTCTTTTGAGTTTTTATTTTATTTTTTGTTTCTACCTTTATAGTAAACTTTTTATTTATCTTAATGATATCTGCATCGTGGTAGTATAGACCAACTTTTTATTTCTCTTAATGATCTAATTTCATGAAACACTAATGTGAGTCAGGCAACATTTCACTATAATTTTTTAGGGTTTTACAAGAGTTATATTACAGGAAAAGTGATTGTGTTATGTTATAGAGATTCGTTTTGCATGCGGAAGTTTTTTTTTGCTGCAGGCCCCAGAAAATGTTATGTGTGTAGGAAATTTTATGTGAAATGCATGTAACACAATGTCCATATATGAATTCATAAAGATTTCTTGTTCATTGAAATCACTAATAACAGATTTTGTGCATGGAATGGAATGAAACACTAGCATAATTTCTAGGAAGTAACCGAATAGGTTTGACAGAGGACATGAACAGTAACAACAACAGTTTAAGTAGTTACACATAGTCGGGAAACATTCACAACCACTGTATCTTAAGGAAATGAATGTAGCACTCTCCTATTCCACTTGGGACAGACAAACAAACAAACCAAACAAGGTGAAAGGGACAACACATGGGACTTGAAATTCCTCGAATGATAGCCCCACGTGAAAAATAAAAAAGCACACTGAGCTTAATTCCTATTCAGAAGTTCCTCTATCATCTGCAGAGCAATCCTCTGCTCCTCATCTAAGCCATTCACTTCCTCTGGTTTCACCTTCTCTGTTGCATCAAGAACTGGTGATTCTGAATCAGAAGGTCCCATTTTCTTCCTTTCCAACTCAACCATCATGATCCAGTTTGAGTCAGAACGAGGACCAGCTCGCTTTTGCCACACCCCAAAGTGTGAATTCTCAGTGTCGAGCCTTAGACATGTGAGGGAAGGTGATGGGGATTTGCAGCACTTCCTAAGCTTTGCACTGAGAACTGCAGATAATGTTGTGGATGAGGATGTTGAACTTTGATTCCTCGTTGTGTTATCAGCAACTGGGAAGTTTGTTTTTGCATTTCTTCCACTCATCAAAATCGCTGCCTCATCATATGCTCTTGCTGCTTCTTCAGCTGTCTCAAATGTCCCAAGCCACACCCTCCTTTTCCTATTCAAACAACACAATTTGCAAAATAAGATTTTCACATTCAATGCATATTTTTGTTTGGCCTAGTAATAGGGTCGTCCTAGTTCAAATATCCACTTCATGAGTGTCTAGGGAAGGGAATATTCTAGGCAGTCTTTTTGCAGAGAGACTGATTCGAACCCGCGACCTCACATCACGGCAAGCAAACTTACCGCTGAGCCAAGCCGGCCCTTTTTATTTGGCCTAGTAATCCCATAAAAAAAATGAACTTGTTAATTCACATGGTACAATGATTTCAAGTAACATCTCAAGATCAATGAATAGAATCATGGGGCTAGGAGTGTACACAAGCATATTAAAAAAAAACAGAAACAGTACTTTTCTAAATTTTTTGGAGAAGTGAAACAAACTAGTAAATGAAAATCTTTAGTGAGTTGAGTTTGATGAGAATACAATAATGGATGACGAATCTCAGAAACCCACGAGCCCCAATGGCGTTGCCTGACACCTCTGAATTTCTTTGATTGCACCATGTTGGTTAGAACTATCTTATCTTACCAAAGAGGGAGGGAGAGAGAGAGAAGGGGTAGAGAGTATATGGAACCTGTGATAAAGAATGTGGAAGTCATGCCAAGTTATAAAGCATGAGGTGAGGATGCAGCAATTTAAGGCTTAATTCCACACAAGGGTACACGTGATTTTTTGTTTGGTAGGATTTCCACACAGCAAGGGTATATCAAAGGACCAGATTGTGTTACCCTCTTTATACCACTGACGTTGATACTCGAATGGAATGTCCTTAATAGTGATGATTTAAATTAGAGTAAAAAAATCATAGTGGTGCTATAAAGCACCGTTCTGCACTTCTGCGCATTGTGCAATAAAGTATCTATAGGGTTACAAGTCAAATTAGAGTAAGGGTGTCAATTATAGTTTTTTTTTTACCACTTTAACTTTTAATTAATAAAAAATTATCATTTCATCCTTTCACCAAAACATATCACTTATATGCTCTTATTTTATCGTTGATCCCGTAAAATATCCGGATATATAGGGGAATACCTAAGTATCCCGAGAAAAAAAAAAAACAACTACTCGAGCATGCAGGTGGGCTACTTAGGTAGTGTTCATAATTTGGGGGAAAATTTGAATTATTTACCCGGGTAAGGAGAGAAACACTCGGGTATATTTCGCGGGAGGGTTTTTTTTAAAACCCAGCAGCCTCCATTTTTGCAAAACAACAAAGGATACTTGGGTAGAGCTGCGAAAAGGGCGAAATCACTAATTCCTTCACCACACTGGTTAGACAAGTTTCTTCCTCTATGATCATCCTTCGTCCACCACCATTTCTGACTTCAACCGATTGAAAACAAAAAAATGTATTTTTTTTAGGTTTTAATCTTTCAACTTCCCAAATATCATTTAATCGTTGATTACATTTCGCTAGGTAGCTAGTGCTTGGACTCTTTGCTAATTTAGTTTATGATTCTTGAGAGTGACTTTAAATTATGTGTCCACGAAGTGATGTTTGGTCTTTGAGTGTTAATTATATTTGGATTGGTATTAATACGAGAGCATTTGTGTTTTTTCATTTTAACATTGTAAAAAAAGGCTGACAGACGTGGTTCAAAGAAAGGGGTGGCTACCGAGCGAAGGACCAAGTGTCGACATGACGGGTCCTCATCCTCTCAGCCAGAGGCAGCTGTTCATGAGGCTCCCAACATATCTTTTGGCTATTTATTTGAGAATGACATTGCAGCACACGATAGGTTTGTGAAGTCCTTCATGAGCTACAAAATATATTAGCTGAAATCACTGGATTCAGCGTTCTACAACATGGAGTGGTTCAACATTGTGCCACTTCTTGATGAGACACATCTCTTGGTGCTTGCGAAGATGAAGTGCCCATTTTCGGAGGTTATGGTGAGGGCATTCTACCAGAACCTCCACTGCCTACATGGCGAGCTGACTTTCTGTGTCTACGAGATTGATATTATCCTGACTGCCCTTATCTGAACGGAGCTTCTCGACTTTGACTTTGATGATATACCAGACACAACCATGTATGACGAAGACTCTCACCATATTTTTGGTAGTTATGATGAGAGACAATTGTCGCGAAGACCAGGAGAGTTGATGCAAAAGTTGGTCATTTGGCTCATTATCATGTGAGCAATCTTTCGGTGCCCCTTTGCATATTACACTATGTTGTGACACATTATTTTTTAGCAACAAGCATAATCACTAAAAGGTTCTGGAAGGTGACTTTGGTTTTTTGTGGGCCATCCTTCACCATATTAAGGTGAACTGGAGGCACTACATATGTATCATGATGTGGAAGGCTTCGAAATTCAGGAAGGCTGAACTGCCCTTTGCACTCCTAGTGCAGAAGATTTTGCATAGGTTTGGTGTGCTATGCAAACTGAGACGCCGAAGACTGCCACGAGATGGAATGTCATGTTTGGTGAGCGTCTACTTAAGTAGTGTGGGATTATGCAGATCCGTGCGGGTGTTTGATATTGGAAAAAAACACTTGAACCACGATGATGAGATGGAGGATGCAGTTCCATGTGATATTTGTGATGTTTAATATTTAATATGTATATTTAACCTAACAAATTTTTAATATTTAATATTCTTGTTGTGGATGCAGGCCTTTATGATGATGATGATACTGGTGCAATGTTGATGCACTACATGTCCCGCCCGCCTCCGGCCACCACCACCTCCTCTATCTCTTGAGTATGGATGGATAGCTCCTGAGGGTAGATGGACATTTGATCATGTCATGACATCCATGTATAACTTGACATGTGGCCTTGATTCTTAGACCAGTTAGTTTAGGGGCTTTAGACAGAGCACGAGCAAGTAGCGGATTGAGATAAACAATAGGTTGACACGTTTGGAAGCTTCGTACAGGCAGGGAAGTACATGCTATGTGGAGGAGCCTAGTGTTGTTGAGTCTGTTGATAAGGACGAAGAGGATGAGGATGAGGATGAGGAGACGCAGTCAAATACCATTTTAGGTACCTAGGTAGATCAGTTTGAAATGCCAACCTAGCTTTTGGTCCACGGATTTTTGGCATCCAGGATTGTAATATGTCAGAAAAATAATAGTAATTTATAATAATAATAAATATTAATAATAATAACTAATAAATTAGTAGTAATAATAATACTAATATATATATATATATGTATTAATATATTATTAGGAATAATAATAAATATTTTTAATAGTTTATAAATAGGGGCAACATGGTAATTTTTTATTAATTAAATGCTACAATGATACAAAAAAAAACTATCAACCATAAGGTAAATGGATAATAATCTAAAACCAGGAATTGCAATCTTATTTAGTTTAATTCTTTATAAGATTATAAGAGTTTTAACATTCCACCTCAACTTAAATCTCATTATACTCTTATTACTTAAGTAACCCATGACTTATGAAAATATTTTCGGTGCTAGGGCCACAAAGTACTTGATATTTCTTTTACCAAATATAGTAAAAAAGAACACTTTTATATTACCCTTGTCTTTATATTTATTCACATCCATATCTTATTTTCTTTATTTTTAGGCAAAAAATATGTACTCTAAGACCACAGAAAATGAGCTACTACTTAGTTATCCAAAGCTACTTAGATGGTAACTTAGATTCTATGTGACCTCATATTTATGTAAGTACTAAGTAACAGCGTAGAACTAATTTTCAAATTATGAGATGCTTGCATAATAGTGATCACTAGTTCACTACCCAATTTATAACTTAAAGTTCAACCATCAAAGCATATCATAATATAGGAATATAAGTCATAAATTAATACGGAGGCTACACATCCAAGCAGTAAAATCTGCATAAAATCCATGCATGGTGGACTATATATATATATATATATATATATATATATATATATATATATATATATATATATATATATATATAAGAGGCAGAATCCTTTGATACCGGTGTCAAAATTCAAACTTAACACCTCATCTGAGAGCCGTTAGATCAAAAAATATCAACGGCTCTGATTTGATTGCAAATGAAACCGTTGATATTTTTTGATCTAACGACTTTCAGATGAGGTGTCAAACTTCAAATTTGACACCGGTGTCAAAGGATCTATATATATATATATATATATATATATATATATATATATATATATATAGGGAAAATTATTTCTACAGCCACTCCAGATAAGCTTATCTACAGCCACCCTTTATAACTATGTTCTCCCGGGAGAACATAGTTATAACACGAAAGTTGTTTTTTTTTCTCTCTCCACGTTAGCAGACAGGTTCTGAAAAGTAACTGAGGAGAGAAAAAAAGCAATTTTCGTGTTATAACTATGTTAAGCTTATATAAAGTGGCGGTAAAATGTTTATCCTGACAAGTTCTGAAAAGTAACTGTGGAGAAAGAGAAAAAAACAACTTTCGTGTTATAACTATGTTCTCCCTGGAGAACATAGTTAAAAATAGTGGTTGTAGATAAGTTTATCTAAAGTGGCTATAGAAATACTTTTGCCTATATATATATATATATATATATATATATATATATATATATATATATATATATATATATATATATAGGCAAAATGATTTGTAATGTGACTGTATATAAGCATACAGTCACCTTAAAACTACGTCATTTTGGGTGGGATAAAGGAAGTTCATATTTAAAATTAATTGTAGAAAATAAAGATTTTAATTTATTTCCAACTTTGTATGGTTATGATTCCTCATATTTAATGTTTTATATTTATTTCATCTTTGTATGATTATTATTCCCCATATTTAATGCTTTTACACTATAAAACGACGTAATTTTATATGACTGCACCAATCCTTAGGTGCAGTCACTTTACATCTGCTAAACCCATATATATATATATATATATATATATATATATATATATATATATATATATATATATATATATATATATATATATATCGGCATGATCCTTTGACACCTGTTTAAAATTTGATTTTTGACACCTCATCTGAGAGCTGTTAGATAAAAAAAGATCAACGGCTCTAATTTTTAAGCATGTGACATCATTGATCTTTTATGATCTAACGACTCTCAGGTGAGATGTCAAACTTCAAATTTGACACCAGTGTCAAATGATCCAACCTCATAAGGTATATATATATATATATAAAATTAGGATCATTTTACACTAGTGTAAATTACACTTTTAATGTTATCGAATGATCTCACTTATATATATATTGGCTGACGACTGTCCTTTTCAGATGCTTCAATTCAGCATTATATGGAAGTGGCATGCCGTTTGCTCCCAAATTCGAAAGTCCCTTTATTCTATACACCAGACTGGAAAAGTGACAATTGATAAATATCATATACTGTAATTTTTGAATATATACCACATATCATGTGCTAGTTCCAGATATCCAAAACACAGTAGCAGTCCTAGATATGGAGTGGTTCTCATCAATTTAATGCGTGACATTTTATGAGTACACAACAGGACGATTTGTCCTTTCTCGGTTAAAACATATATAGAGCTTTATACCTCTGCACTGATAGCAAAAGTTAAGATTTTGCAATAGATATATTTATCAATGGGCCCACATTTTTTTTAAAATAAAAGAAATAAAAAAATCAAGTCACAAAATTTGATGAGTCTATGGCAAAGATTATATCTTGCTCTATACTATTGTCAATCCACATCACTTTGTGTATATCAAGATGTGTGCACAATTTATGAGCTATTACAAAAGTTTAGGTGAGCTCAAATATAATTTATGGAAATCTAGTTAAATTCTAAATGCTATTAGATGTACAGGTAAAAGAATAGTACGGATTTTTAAGTATGCTATGCATATAGGTCACTCCGGTCCTTATTATGTAGATCCACCAAGTATATCCTCTTGCTTTCAGTTGCGTATTTAGTTTCAAACTTGTTATTGCTAATTCCATCTTATGACAAATACTGGCTAAGTTAACATTAGTCTTATTTCACCTTTTCCGTAATCAGTACACATGTTTCTTTTTATGGAAAATGAGGATGAGTCTCCGGAAAGTAATACAGAGACGTGAGAACGTGCTTGTTTTTCTTGAGAAAGTGATCAAACACTTGCGAGTACTTGTAGAATCATTACATTTACACGTAGATAGTCTTGGCAAAAATAAGACAATCCATCGGATCGATTCGTAACTCGGTTAAAATGAGTCAGGTTGTGTTAGGGAGAACAAGTTAGTAACTCGAGTCACTCAGGTTCGTTTTAACTCGAAAAAAATCGAGCCAACCCGCGGGTCAAACGGGTTGGCTAACGGGTTATGATTTTTTTAATATAAAAGTATAAAAATTAATGAAAGTAGAGTGAAAAACTAAAACTTAAAATCTCAATTCCAATGACCCAAACAAAAATACTCTACAGCTGCCAATAAGTCCAAAATCGTGCATTAAGAACCTTTTTATAGTATGTGCAACAGTGTGAATGTGGTGCCAACTGCCAATAAGTCCAATTCCAAATGCAAAAGAAAATTTCTATGGTTTATCTGTATAATGTTTTGTATTGAATGAATTAATAATTTAGGAAAAAAATTTAGAAGTTATAGTATCAATGAATTTTTTTTTCTATTTTTTCGAGCCAACCCTAACTCGACTCGGGTCGGGTTGGGTTTCCTGGCTCGTTTAGTTTACCCTAATAAGGCTCATTTTTTTCGGGTTGAACGTGGATTGGGTCGGGTTGAGTTTTGGTTAGCCCGTAGATGTGTGTGGTGGGGTGGGGGGGAGGTTCCAATGTGATTATGATAAAAATTTAATATGTAGCTTTTGCCAGCAATCATGGGAAAGTGATGTAAGTAAACAGTGTTTATCATATGTGATTTTTGATAACCGATAAAAATTTTTTGTAAGCGGTTGTTGAACCGTGGTATTAATTTAATCCACGAATTGAGATACCTTTTGCAATTTTTAAAACGAAAATGCCCCGAAAAAGCTTGATTGGAATGCTTTAACGTACGTTTCTGTCATTGATAATTTTAACATAATGGGTAAAAATGTAATTTCACACGCATTCCCATCAATATTTCACCATTAATCAAATATGATATTACTAAAAAGAATCCAACTTTTCCGGCAAAATTGGTGCATACCAAACACCTTTTAGTAACTTACCCAAGCAAAAATTATTTCCATCATATTCCGGATATTTTTTTGTTACCGATAATAAAAAATTTCTCTCATACCAAATGCCCCCTAAAGATAATCCAGTAGTGATAAAGAAGAGGTGTAGGATTTTGTAAGGGAAAAAGCTCTCCGAGTAAATTTAATCTTCCTTGAGGGGTCGTTTGGTTGAGGAGAAATTTTTTGAATACTAGGAAAATATAATTGATAGGGAAATGGTTGAAAAGTGAGTTTGGTATGAAATTGTAAAAAAAGTTGTTTGGTTAGAAAAACAATTACCGGGCAAATTAGGTAAGATTTATAAAATCTATGTTTGGTTGATGATAGAATATTGATGGGTAAATGGTATGAAATTACAAAAGTAATCCCTTATTGATTTTTTAATATCAATACAAATATTTTTAATATCATTACAAAAGTATCCTATAATATAAGGGTAGTTATGTCAAATCATTCATTCTATATATCCTATTTGCCTAGTTATCATACAATACCTCTTTCAAAGTGGCATTGTTGGTCTGGGTTTATTGTTCCATTTTGCACAGAATTGTAGAAGCATAGCCAAATGAGTTGGCTGGGAAATTTTTAAAAAACGTTGAACCAAACATTGAATTCATAAAATACCAATATGTAATGCCTGGGGTTTTGAAAAGAAAACCCAAACCAAACACCTCTTGAGTGTTCTGCATTTGGAATTAAAAACAATGCCAATAATAAAGACGGTTCCTACAAAAATAATTCAACTCAAAAATTTAAGTTTTCAAATTGATATGACTTTTTACATTATATCAAAGCCTTCGTGATGAAGTGATCCCGGGATCGATTCTCACCGTCATTTTTTATTAAAAAAATAATAATGAAATATTATAGAGTTTTTTAGCACAAAAAGATTGGGAATGATATATTGCACCCTTCAAGTCTAATGAGCTTTTGTGTGAGAGAATATGTTAGAGAAATGTTATAAAACCATTAATGAAAAAAAAAACTATTTCAACCAAAAGTTTAAGCCATTACGTTATATTATATTTCTATACTTACACGAAAGTTCATTGGGTTTGATGGGTGGACAATACATCATATCCCATAATATTTAATTATTTTTTAATAGAATAAGAGTGGAGTTGATCAAGGTTTTCAAAAAAAAAGAGTGGAGTTGATCAAACTTATGACAACTTAATCACATAAGCTCTTATATTATGTAAAAAAACATTTTAACTCAATAACTTTGGGTTGAAATATATATATATATATATATGGGTCAGGATCATTTTACACCGGTGTAAATTACACTATTAATCTTATTCGTTAATCCCACTTATATCTAAGGGCTCAAATTTTTTAGTAACGTGAGCCATTGGATACAAGTGAATCAATTGTCAAGATTATGTGTAAGACTTCTAACTCTTACACCGGTGTAACAATATCCTGTCCCATATAATTACAAGTCTTACTCTCCATCTCAACCGTTGATTTCCGTCCATCTAACGGTTATCTATATAAATTAATTAATTATTAATTTCAAATAAATGATAACCGTTGGATGGACGGAAATCAACGGCTGAGATGGGGAGTAAGACTTGTAAGTCTTACTCTAGAGTCAAAAGATCCTTCCCCTATATATATATTATATATTATATATTATATATTATATATATATATATATATATATATATATATATATATATATATATATATAGGTAAACATTTCTACAGCCACTTTAGAAAAGCTTATCTACATCTGCCAATTTTAACTATGTTCTCTCGGAGAAACATAGTTATAACGTTAAAGTTGCTCTTTTTGTCTCTCTCCTCAGTTACTTTTCAGAACTATTTTGCTGACGTGAAGAGAGAGAAATGAGCAATTTTAACATTATAATTATATTCTCCCGGGAGAACATATTTAAAAATGATGGTTATAGATAAGCTTATCTAAAGTGGCTGTAGAAACACTTTTCCCATATATATATATATATATATATATATATATATATATAGGTAAGATCCTTTGACACCTCATCTGAGAGCCGTTAGATCAAAAAAGATCAATGGTGTCACATGCTTACAAATCAGAGTCGTTGATCTTTTTTGATCTAACGACTCTCTTTCAAATTTGACACCGGTGTCAAATTTCCTCATATATATATATATATGGGAAAATATTTTATCCTTTGAAAGGAGAAAATTTTTCTCCTACCAAAGACACGTGCATAAGCGGGGCCTACAAAATAGTGGAGAGAAAAAAAAATTCAAAGTGGGACCCACTTATGCTATATATATATATATATATATATATATGAGGTAGGATCCTTTGATACCAGTGTCAAATTTTAATTTTGACACCATAGCCGTTAGATAAAAAAGATTAATGACTCTGATTCGTAAACATCTGACACCATTGATCTTTTGGCTATCAGATAAAGTGTCAAAATTGAAATTTGACACTGGTATGAAAGGATTATATATATATATATATATATATATATATATAAGTTGATTAATTATATAAAGATCAAATTGCAAAACTAGGCTATTCAGTCTCACTTTTTGTGTTTTTATTCTAACCTTGCCTTAATAGAAGAGTGGTCCTGTTACATAAATGGGCATGTTGTATCAAGGTCATTGGCTCCGAAGGAGTAACTAGCTAACGATCAGTTGAACGCATAGCGTGAGTGTTTTCATCGTAATAGAAAAAGTAACAGCTCATGCGATGCATACATCGATCGAGTGTTATATAGTACAAGTTCATTTGCCTTGTGGTAGCATTATTTATGGCGACATATACAAGCTAGAGGGGTTGAAAACCCCAAGGTAACGTGCATGCTTCCTCATAGCTACCATGGTTATGTGCGAGGCCTTTATTACAGGTGGGGATAACTTTACAAATTTGCACATTTTGCACATGTATACTTGAAGGCTCCAAATTTAACCATTGCTGATTTTACTTATGAAGTACAACTCATAGATATTGTAACTTTGAATCAATTTTTTAGGGTCATTGGCTTGGTTGGACAATCTTGGCCTAACGCTGTGCCTTGTCCAAATTTTGGTGGGTGATTAGGACAGCTATCTTCCACTACCCACTCTTTAACAATTTCAAGAAATATTTTTACAAATTAATGAAATTATACTATGCAGTTCCTGACGCAATAGAGACAAGGTAGTGAGGTCTATTATTTCTAAAAAAATCAAATAAAAAAATAATAAACCTCACTATCTTATCTTATTAACATAAGATAAATAAATCCTTTTATTAAAAAGATAATTTATATATAAGTAATAACTTTTTGGGTTTTATTAATCTTATGTTAAAAGATATAAGTTATCTTTATAACGTGTTGATTTGTATTATTAATTTAGTTTCACCACCTTGAAAAAATAAAAAGAAAAAAATAAAATAAAAAGATGGCATAGTTTTCGAAATCCATAATTTTTTAGGAGAGAAAATTTATCTCATATAACATGAGAATAGTTTTTTCTAACTTTTTTATATAACAACACACTCTTATTTGATAAGGAAAAAGATTTATCATGTTGCATGAGAAATCTCCTCTCTTACCACTCTCACTTCGATGTCCATGCCAATCACTTTTCTATTTTTTTTTTCTTTTTCTTTAAGGTGGTCTCTATAAAAAGATGACATTTCTCTCTATGTATAAGAGAGAAAATTTATTTCATATAACATGAGAAATTTTTTTAATTTTTTTACAATATTTGATATTATGAGCATAACGATTCACTAACTCAGTCCAAATGTATTTGGGTTCATCTAAATATTTCTAGCCTAGCTAAAGTTAGTTATTGGGCTACAATCATGTAAGCTACTACACCACTTAGTGTTTCTTTTTTTCTTTTATTAAGTGTGGCCCCTGTCAATGTGATGCACATTTAATAACAGAACAGCCCAAACCCATTAACAAATATGAGCAAGTATTCCGTGAAAAAAATTAACTAAAATATAAAAAGTAAAATAAACAAAATATACAAGAAAATAGTATTCAGAATTCTATAATATATTACATAACTGAATTACGTAAACTTTTAAAATATGAGTTGAAAAAACATTTAAAATTATAGAAAAATATACATAATTAATTTAAAATAGTTCAAATGTAAAACTCAAAATAAAAAATAAAAAATAACATGTGTTATTCTTTAACACACAAACAATTTGAGGGGCAAGCGTGGCCCTTCCCCTACTTATTTTGAAAAAATTATATGTAATTTTTTAATAAAAAAGTCTATAATTGTACGTGCAGCCTACTAATACTTAAATATTTTTATCACTTCAACTTGATTTACATTTTTATTTAATATATTATCAAAGTTTTAACTTTCAGTCTTTTTGTAGAACTTTTATATATCCATCCTTACTTTAAAAAACACACAAGGAAATTTAACTGCTTTGAAGAGAATAAATTGTTTTATATATAAGAATTTATTACGTATTTTATTTAGTTCATTTTCTTTGTCATTTTGGTGAAAAGGATAAAAATTAAGAAATATAAATCAAATCTTAATTCCGGGACTCTTTGGTTTTTAATAATGAGTCACTCTACTTAATTGTATCACATTATTTTTGTCTACTTTACTAAATTGAAAAATATAATAATATTTTACAGATATGTGAAAAGGTTATTCATAATAGACCAACTTTTGTGCCTTGGATTAAAAAAAACCACAATTAAATGAAGTAACAATCTCCAAGAAAATAAAATTTGTCAAGAAGCACAATTTCATTATTGCAAGCGATAGTCAATATCGCATAAACTATACGATTAAGGAAATATTATAAGACAAAAAATATTTAATTCAAATAATAGTAAGGAAGTGCATTAAAAATAATATAACTTTGGATATTTTTTGGGTACAAATAATTTGGATATTTTATTCTGTAAGCTTTAATAGGGATATTATAAAATGCAAGATATGAGATGAGATATCCACTTTATGATTGATTAAAAATATTAATAATTAAGATTTTGGTTTGCAACAAATATATGAATAATAAATTACATTATTAAAATTCTTTATAATCAGCGATTATTAAATATATACTTTATTCTCTGGATCATACCTTGACTTTAGAGAATCTAAATTAAATGGATTATGGTAATGGGTTTTTGCGACTGAATATGGGTGAAAATGATTATTTTTTTAATATGGGTTGGTTTTTTCTAAAGTTATTTTAGAAAAAAATTGTCTAATGTTTATCTAAACGATGTTATTTTAGGGTGAAAATTATGATGTGTTTGTAATATTAATTTATTTCAGGGTTATAATATTCTTTATAATTCTAATTTTTTAATCTTTCAATCCCAAAACTACATCATTTTGGTAAACATTAGACAATTTTTTCTAAAATAACCTTAGAAACTTTATTCCCTTTTAATATATACTGAATTTTCTCATGATTTATGTATGCCATAAAGTGATGTTTAAAGAATTTTTAATAAGGAGGCTAGAAATAAAGAACAAGAAAGATAAATAATAATGTGATATTTATAACTTTATTTACCAAAAAAAATTTAAAAAATGTTAACTTTATTTTGAAGAATTTACAAACAAATACCTCAATAAAATGAATTATTATAACGGGACCATTGATTTTTAATTTTATTAAGCATTATGTTTTCTTTATAAGGTAACGAGATGTGCCCGTGTGCATAGTATTCCAATTCCAACTACACTGAAAAGTGGGCACAAAGTTGATAGATTCATTTCCTACCGATATTAAGGGCAGCAATTGCGGTTTCTTGCAATTAACGCAACATGGTTTTCCCAATAATAATCATTTTTTCATATCCGCAACAATGAATTAATTTAATTTGAAGAAATTCCCCATAAGCCATTCTTCAAAAAATGTAACTTTAGATAACCAGATTGATGAAAGAATTTAACTGCAATTTAAAACATTTATTATTTTATATATTTGTGATAATTTGGGTTGGTGAGTCATGTTTAACCTTTCAGTTTAATATGGCAGGAATAATTATTTACGTCAAAACCCTTTTATAATAACTAATTGCAGGAACATAGTTTCTGTTTAAAAAAATTCAAAAATAAATCGACATGGAAATTAATTTAACGTAAAATAATAAGAAAGAAAATCAAACATCGATTTAGAAAACAATAACGGATTAGGCTGGCTTGTTAATTATCCTTTCGGTATATTGTAATATAGAGATTTAAATTTGTAGTCTCATTTGAATTAACACTTTTTTTTTTATAAAAATTTATTTTAAGATGCATATGAATTCCACCAAATTTAATTCACTTTATTATTGTCATATTTTATTGATGTTCGTCTAGCAGTGTCTTTCTTATATATATTGCTCATCTTGATTTTTAAAATATATTTTTTGCACAAATTTAAAAGATCTCTCGTATTAGTTAACATGATAACATTATATGAGATGATCTTAATTATTCATGGGTAAATTAACAATGATTTTATCACTCCCTATTCTAATACTTTTACTCTTTCATTTTCCATCACCATTAATTTGTCCATGAATGATTAGAATTATCTTATATAATATAATCATGTTAATTAAGGGTATTTCTGTTTATAAAATTTTTTGTGTTCAAATTACACTATGTTTGATCAGTAATATTTCACTGTATTACTGATCAGACATATTATAATTTATAAAAATTTATAAATATAATCTTTCCACTTAACTAAATATTAAAATATATATTAGAATATCCACTCTCATTCAAGTCAGTTACTTACTTAAATAAGAACTACTAACTACAAAAACATGCAAAAATAATCGAAAAAGAGTAACGGAAATATTTAATAATATTAATTGGGTTTAATTAACGACTAATTGATTTGAATATTTATCATAAGTAATTATCTTATATTTTTTGTTGGAGATTTCTATACCTAAACTCGAATTCAAGATGATTGATCCATTTGCCCGGATAGTAATTATATGATATTTAGTTTATGTTAATTCTATAAACAAATCCTTAACCGAAATATCATTGTTTCCCACTAATGTCATAGCACCATTTTTTGTAAGTTCTACCTAAATTGTTGATCCAATCGCATTCAACATTAAACATTTTGTTAACAACAAAAAAATCATTTATCAGATTTCAGTTTACTTCTTTCTTTCATTTTCTAATTAATCTTGAAGACAATCACAATAATAATTGTAATTAGAAAAAGGAAGAAGTCAAGTAAAGGAGATGATTGTGCATTCCCACAAACACAGAAATTAGATTGTGATTTGTAATAATGTGATATAAAGTCACAATATGCATGCTTTTGCTTAAGGACTCATCATATCTCCATTGTTACTGCTCCTTTCTCGGATCTCTTTCATACCCTTTCTCTCTTTTCTTTTTCTTCTTCACATTCTCTGCACAAGTTAGTATTTTTCATCCTCTCTCTCCGTTTTCGCTTTCTCTTCCTGTCAATTCTATTCTGAAATGCTCTTGTTGAATTCTAATCGTTTTTTATTCAAGTTGTGATCCGATTTAACTCTTTCATCTCTCAAAGTTTGTATCTTTGTATGTCATGCACTTAAATTCCGTGTATTTTCTTTTTGGGTTGTGCATTTGCTGTTTTTACTGGTTTATGTGATCTGATGCAAAGTGGGTTTGTATGAATTTCCTTTGTAGGTGAGAGATGGCGCAAATTCTGCTTCATGGGACTCTCCACGCCACCATCTACGAGGTTGATAAGCTCAACGCTGGTGGTGGTGGGAATTTTTTCAGCATGGTAATTTTTATTTTGTTTTTTGTTTTGGCTTATTTGGATCCCTGCTGAATCTGGTGATTCAATTGTTGATTTTGAGTTGCAACATTTTGGATTTTGAAGTGTATGTGTTTCCATTTGCGTTGGAAATTCTTAAATCGAAGAAATATCTGGATGGCGGTGGTCCATTGGATTTAAGCTCAAAATGGATCGTGCTTCCTTTGAAGGATCCGGGATTTGTTTTATTATTATATATAATAGAAAAAGACACTCCTCCTAATATTGTTTTCCATGATGGTAAAATGATTGTTAGAAGAAAAAGGAAGCTAAAGATGATGCAATTATGACCAAATCAAATGCGGATCGCTGCGCCCGAAAAATGCTATAGCTTTATAGCGGGTTGCGGTTGCAGAAATAGCGAAATAGAAATATGACAAAAAGAAACATTTTTTAAAGGCAGAGATAGCAGAACTGACAGAGCGATGCAGATAGAGTAAAAAACCCTTAAAAAATGCGATTGCAATGGCCGCTATTGCGTTCCGGTATGGCGCGACGCGGTTTCTTGCAGCGAGGCACCGGAACGCCCATACGGCGACTATTGCGGCGCTATTAACTACTATGATTATGACACTATCCATGAATCTCAGTGCAAATGATTCATAAGTCATTTTTCTTGTACTTCCAATTGTTTACAAACCTCTGTTTGAATTCTATCTGCAAACGACTGGTGCAGGTATTTAAGAGCTTTTGCCTTTAAAAACAGAACAATGTTAATCTCTATTAGTAATTGTAGTCGAGGCTTCCGTAACCAAATCTTAATTAGTAATTGTAATTTAACTGGTTGCTTTGGTCTTCAGTTGAAATTACCTTATGTTCATTCAAGTGGTCTTGTATTTCAATGATCATTAATTCTATCTTATGTATCCTTTGTTACAAATATGCTATATTTTATCAAAAAGTTTAGTATGCTACTGCCTTAGTTCTTGAATTTTGCTTTAGTGACTTCATACTTGCCAAAGCTGGATCAAATCTTTTTTTAAGTGTGTGCTTAAATGCATTGCCTTTTATCTATTAATTATTCTTTTGGCAACCGATCCCCTAATTTCCATATCACTGCAGGCATATTGTTATCCCTGATCATTCATGCATATTAACATACCTTTATGCACATGGCGAAAAGAGATT
Source organism: Gastrolobium villosum (assembly GCA_032173675.1). NCBI lineage: Eukaryota > Viridiplantae > Streptophyta > Magnoliopsida > Fabales > Fabaceae > Gastrolobium > Gastrolobium villosum. The sequence goes on along the minus strand of JAVKPL010006551.1, from coordinate 95,911 downwards.
ATTTGATTGCTTTACTTTTGCTCCTATATTTTCCTTATTCATTATTATTGACTCATTTAATGCTTATTCTACTATAGATCAAGCAAAACATTGAGGAGACAGTTGGTCTTGGAAAGGGAGTTACTAAACTTTATGCAACCATTGATCTGGAGAAGGCAAGAGTGGGAAGGACCAGAATGATAGAAAATGAACGTACTAATCCCAAATGGTATGAGTCTTTTCACATTTATTGTGCCCATATGGCTTCAGATGTTGTATTCACTGTGAAAGATGATAATCCTATTGGAGCAACTTTGATTGGAAGAGCATATGTGCCTGTTGAGGAGCTCTTGGATGGTGAAGAAATAGATAAATGGGTTGAAATCTTGGATAAGGAAAAAAATCCAATACATGAGGGTTCAAAGATCCATGTGAAGCTGCAATATTTTGATATCACAAAAGATCGCAACTTTGCTCGAGGCATTAGAAGTCCTAAATTTCCTGGAGTTCCCTATACTTTCTTCTCACAAAGGCAAGGATGCAGGGTATCTCTGTACCAAGATGCTCATGTGCCAGATAATTTTGTCCCTAAAATACCGCTTGCTGGAGGCAAGAATTATGAGCCTCATAGGTGTTGGGAGGATATTTTTGATGCAATCACTAATGCAAAACACTTAATATACATTACTGGTTGGTCTGTTTATACTGAAATTTCCTTGGTAAGGGATTCTAGGAGGCCAAAGGCTGGGGGAGACACAACACTTGGTGAGCTTCTCAAGAAAAAGGCAATTGAAGGTGTAAGGGTTTTGATGCTTGTTTGGGATGATAGAACATCAGTTGGTTTGTTGAAAAAAGATGGATTGATGGCTACTCATGATGAAGAAACTGCCCAGTTCTTCAATGACACTGAAGTGCACTGTGTTTTATGCCCCCGTAATCCTGATGATGGAGGTAGCATCGTTCAAGATTTACAAATTTCTACCATGTTTACTCATCACCAGAAGATTGTTGTGGTTGACAGTGAGTTTCCGAATGGAGGGTCAGATAGGCGAAGAATTGTGAGTTTTGTTGGGGGCATTGATCTTTGTGATGGAAGATATGATACAGCCTTTCACTCACTTTTCAGAACCCTTGACACAGCACACCATGATGATTTTCATCAACCTAACTTTCCTGGTGCTGCAATCACAAAAGGTGGTCCCAGGGAACCTTGGCATGACATTCACTCCCGGCTTGAAGGACCAATAGCATGGGATGTTTTGTTTAACTTTGAGCAGAGATGGAGGAAGCAAGGTGGGAAGGATTTACTTCTTCCACTGAGAGAGCTTGAAGATGTCATTATCCCTCCATCTCCAGTAATGTTTCCTGATGATCATGAGACATGGAATGTTCAGTTATTTAGATCTATTGATGGTGGGGCTGCTTTTGGTTTCCCAGAGACTCCTGAAGATGCTGCCAGAGCTGGACTTGTTAGTGGGAAGGATAATATCATTGATCGAAGCATTCAAGATGCGTATATTAATGCTATTCGACGTGCAAAGAATTTCATCTATATTGAAAATCAGTATTTCCTTGGAAGCTCTTTTGCCTGGAGTGCTGATGATATTAAGCCCGAAGATATTGGTGCTTTGCATGTAATCCCAAGGGAACTTTCACTTAAGATTGTTAGTAAGATTGAAGCTGGGGAAAGGTTCACCGTGTATGTTGTGGTTCCAATGTGGCCAGAGGGTGTCCCAGAAAGTGCATCAGTTCAGGCAATATTGGACTGGCAGAAGAGAACAATGGAGATGATGTACAAGGACATTATCCAGGCCCTGAGGGCTAAGGGAATTGAGGATGATCCTAGGAACTATTTGACATTCTTCTGCCTAGGTAATAGGGAAGTGAAGAAACAAGGAGAGTATGAGCCTACTGAACAACCAGAACCTGATTCAGATTACAAGAGAGCCCAAGAAGCTCGGCGTTTCATGATTTATGTTCATACCAAGATGATGATAGGTAAGTCAGAAAAATCTTACAAGCTGCAGCCATCTTTTACTCTTACATATAAATAATTTATGTTTTGATGCCTTAATATTGGATTTTTTATTTTTTTTTACTCATTATTGTCACTATTATATATATATTTTTCCATTGCAGTTGATGACGAATACATAATCATTGGATCTGCCAACATCAACCAGAGATCAATGGATGGTGCCAGGGACTCTGAGATTGCAATGGGTGCTTATCAGCCCTATCATTTGGCTACCAGGCAACCTGCAAGGGGTCAGATTCATGGTTTCCGCATGTCGTTGTGGTATGAACACCTTGGCATGCTTCATGACTCCTTCTTCCAGCCAGAAAGTGAAGAATGTGTTAATAAGGTGAACCAGATTGCTGACAAGTATTGGGATCTCTATTCTAATGAGTCACTTGAGCATGACCTTCCTGGACACCTGCTCCGCTATCCTATCGGGGTTTCCGGTGAAGGAGATGTCACGGAGCTGCCAGGATTTGAATTCTTCCCTGACACCAAGGCTCGTGTTCTTGGTGGCAAAGCTGACTACCTTCCCCCTATCCTCACTACTTAGTTTGATTTTGTACTTTTGTTCTCAAAAGTGTGACTGCTTATATCCTAATCTTTGTTTTCATTACTATTTGTGGTGTTAGAGTAATAATCTTAATGTAGTATGTGATGTCTTGTGGAGATGTTTTTGTTTTTTCTGAAGATGGCAATGTCAGATTTTGGTGATATGATGTTGTTGGCTGGTATGACTTTAGCTGATTTCTAATCAGTCTAGTTTTTATCCCAGAGTGTGATTGTTGTTTTTCAACCTGCTTTCTGGTTTAAATTATGGTTCCCTTTTTTTCATGTTACTGGAATTATTACCATCGTTTTTTAACTATGTATTATGGGTAGTATATAGATATAGGGTTTTATAAGAGTTATGTCGTAGGAAAAGTGATTGTGTTATGTTATAGAGATTCGTTTTGCGTGCCAAAATATTTTATTTTTTTTGCTGCGGGCCCCACAAAATGTTGTGTGTGTGTGTAGGAAAAATTTTCTGGTCATGTTAAATGATAGATCATAAATCCATAGATATAATATTAAAGTTACCTTAGTACGAATAAATCTTTGGTGTTACTGTAGCACCTAGATTCAGTGCATCCTACGAATAGAAACATTACACTTCATAGGAGAGAGAAAAAATGTGACAGAGAAAAGATAACTTTAGTTGACATGTAACATTTTTATTTGTAGGATGTACTGAATATTTGGTGCAGCAGTAACACCAAAAATTTATTCCCTTAGTACATAGTTAAAAAACGATCGCAAGGAATTCTTGCAACATGAGAACTTTTTTTTGCCTTAAATTATTCTGAGCAGGTTTAACTATTGCCTAACAAAAGGGAAAAGTGTCCTTTGAATACAAGCCACATAGATACAAGTTACAAATATTTTAAAAGTCTTAAATACACAATGAAATCTTTTATTTAAATGGGTAGTAGGGGCAAACCTCTTTAAATGGTGGAAACGAGAATAGAAAAATGCTATAATGTACATGGAGCAATTTGTTTAAATCAGTGGGTCCATCACTGTGTGTGGTTCCCTCAGATTCCCCTCTTATGCTTGAAATTTCAACATGTATGCATGCATACAAACAAGGATGGCTATAAACGAAGCAAGAGCGTTTGTGATTAAGCCAACCTTTGCAGATCAATGTCTCGCACACAACTTGTATACAAGGGAATTTGTCATTGTCATGTCCTGGGACGCCCCTAGCAATTATTAAAAAAAAAGTTGTGCTATATATACTGTATAATACCTTAACTAACTTCTTATATTTTGAACAAATATTGTATTGTATATAGCTGTTAGCAGATGCAGATTCTCTACCGTTTTTTTAGAAACAGTACACAATCTGAAGCAGAAAAAAGTTTAAGCTTATAACCAAAAATATAAATAAAAAATTATACACGTAAATTTGTTAAATATAAGCTGTTGGATTGAGATAGTGGTGTGAATTTGGGTTGAACCCGACAGGTCAACCCGCCAAAATGGGGCGGGCTGGGTTACACCTTTCAATCCGTCTCAACCCGCCCTGCTTAGTAGTGGATCAAAATGGGTTGGTGGCGGGTTGGCCCGCGGGTTAGTTATTTTTTTATTATTAGGTAGTATTTATTTGTCACTAAGTTTTTGTGATATAAATTTTTATTTATTTTAGTACTCCCTTAATAAAGAAAAAAACTTTATTTATGACAAAGATAATCCATATATAGAGGCAAAAATAAGTTCCTAAAAAATATCTAAGTGAATATTAGCTTATATGTAGGCTTGATATTGTAAAAAAAGATTAAGGGAGTGTGAAATAAAAATAAATAATATTATAAATTAATAAAATATAATTTATTATTATTTTTTAATTATTTTTTGTTTTTAGGCGGGTTGACGGGTCAACCCGTCAACCCACCTCAAAACGGAGTGGGTTGATATTTCCAAACTGCCATCAAATGGCGGGTCAACCTGCCCTGACCCGCTTTTGGCGGGTTGAAGGCAGATTGGGATAGGTTGAGGTGGGTTGACCCATTTTGCCACCTCTAGATTGAGAATAAAAGTCATGCATTTTTATTTCAGACTGCATAGCATCCAATTCCAAAGCATGATATTATTTGTTTGGCAAAAAAAAAAAATTATTATTTTTAAATAAAAAATTATGAATTTATAGCTGTTTTGGAAATAATTACACATTTATTACACAATATTACGCCCAATTTAGACGTCACCAATCACGCCTAATTTAGGCGGCACTAAAGAGAGAGTCACGCCTAATTTAGGCGTCACTCGTCAGATGTTGACACGTGTAATTTTTTTTTACAAAAAAGAAAAATTTAACAATTTAATCGTAAAACTTGTGAAGGCGATAACTTTTGACTCGGGTATCCGAATCAGGTAATTTCTTTTGATTTTACATAACTTTTCGAGATCTATGTAATGACATCTCATTTGACATATTTTATCTCTCACAAATATAATTTATAAAAAAAATTATATTTGATTAAACTCCCAAATCCTAATAGTGTGTTAAATTATAAAAAAATAAATAAGAGAACATAATAAAAATAGTGAAAATATTAGTAAAATTGATAAGTAATATAATTTGTATGAATCATTAAATATAAATACAATAATAATGAAGGCAAGAGTTTTTATTTTCATATCGGTATAAATTGTCATCATTAATTTCATATCGGTATAAATTGCCATCATTCTTAATTTCATTAATTTTATATCAGTAAGAGGTTTTAATTTCATATCGGTATAAAATAAAATCCTTTATTAATACAGATTTTTTTAATGATTTTTTAGGTTGAATCACAAATCAAATCTTTATTTTGTTTTCCTTATTAATAATAATTTTTATTTTTAATTTAAATCAGAAACCAAATTTTTTTTATAAAAAAATTATTATTTTTTATTTTAAATCACAAATCAAATCTTTATTTATTTTTTATATTAAATCACAAACCCAGAACTTAGAGGCTTCTGGGTTTATCCGCTCTTATAATACCATTCTTGCAAATTTAAATTGTTTGTGAGAAATAAAATGTGTTAAATGAGATGTCATTAGGTAGATCTCGAAAATTTATGTGGAATCAAAAAAAGAATTACCTGATTTAGATACCCGAGTCAAAAAATTATGGCCTTCAGAAGTTTCACGATTAAATTGTTAATTTTTCTTTAAAAAAAAAAATATGATACGTGTCAACATCTGATTAGTGACGCCTAAATTAAGCGTGACTCCCTCTTTAGTGACGTCTAAATTAGGCGTGATTGGTGACGCCTAAATTGGGCGTGACATTGTGCAATGAATGTGTAATTATTTTCAAAACAATCATAAATTCATAATTTTTTTATTTAAAATACAATATATCAAAAATTTTTGCCCATTTTATATATTAGATTAGATTTTATATTATTTTGATAGTAGTTAAATCTCTTCATATTTTCTTCCTTTAGAAGCGCCACATATTATTTTTAAATATATCCTTTTTAGATTTTCTTATTAAATAGTTATCTTCTTGTATTTTAGATCCCTTAAAAATTTAAATAGTAATTAATGACATATATGTCAACCAATTATTGCAGCTAAATCTCTTAATCTATTCTTCCTTAAAATAGGCCATATATTATTTTTAAATATATTATTTTTAGATTCTCTACTTAAAATAATTCCTATATTTTATATCCTTTAAAATTTTAAATATTTTTAATTTATATTGTTTATAACTTACCTAAATTATTTTTAAAAAAGCATAATAGGAATAGTTGTTAGTATTAATCAATGGCAAATATATCAACCAATTAATATCAAATGTTATTCTGTATTTTAGTGAATTTTATATAATAAATATTATTTATTGAGAAAATGAAAGGAAAAAACATAAAATATGAAGGAAAATGATAGGATCTAATTGAAAGTAGAAGAAATTGTAAAAGAGAAATAAAATAAAAGAAATAAATGTAGAACAAACACAAGAAATTCAGCTAAAAAAAGGAGAAAATCATGAGCACAAAACCTTTTTCAGAGCTCCCATATCATCTTACAAAGCTAATTTCCCATTTCTCTAAAAAGTTCTTTGCAAGTCACACAGAATCCAAACTGCTACTTAATCTTTTACTCTTATTTATAATCTGAAAGAGAACCAAAGAAGTAAGAACAATTCAGCTTCTCAACCTGTGAAATTCCATCTTAATTGAACTTGTTCCCCATTAAACTAAGTGGCATGTAAATAAAACTCAGCATCCCGCATTATAATAATTAATAAAAGAAAAGTATTTATTATTTTAAATAAAAGCATCAGAATACACAAAAGTCCTCACATATTCTAAAACGCTACAACTCATAAAATTATTGCAATCACGTAAACCCTGGAAGCAGAACCGTATTGTTCTCCGAAACAAGAATAGATCTGATAAAACTTGATCACTTAGGTGGAGCGGTGGTGGATGGGGTTCCGAGGAGGATGGCCTGCTGGAGCTCGAGGTCGTGGAGCTGCTGCTCGCGGTCCATCACGATGATGAGAGGGACGACGAGGACGAGGAAGGTGGTTCCGGCGATCCACGTGGCCTTGCCGGTGCTTTTGAGAAGCTTCTTCGCTACGAAAGCGGCGTCGTCGGCGGCTTGCTTGTCGCGTGAGACGAGAGGGGAGCGTGAGATCTTGGTGATTATGGATGTTTGATCTTCCATTGAATGGCTTTGCCACAAGGGAACAAGATAAAGAGAGTCAAGATTGCAATCACCAACCACTTAGGGTTTACCCTCTTCAAGGTTTTTGTAAATTTTAATTTATAGTTGCTTAGGCGTTCGAATGGATTTTTTTATAGAAAAAAAAAATTAAAAAGAAAAAATTAAAAATTAAATATTTTTTCTACAGCTCAATATTTTTAAAAAAATTTAAAAACTTTAATTTTTATGAAAAAATATTTTTAAAATAAACAAGATATAAAAACTGTTTTCTTTACAAAGTCAAATAAATGGATTCTTAATATTTATATGGGTGCTTTCACTATAGTGAATTATTCAACATTTTTTAGCTGTTAGTTTGATAATTATTAAAGCATAGTTATGTATTAGAGCAATGTGAATTAGCCTTTGCCCACTTTTGGGGCGAAGTTTATCCATTGTGCGTTTGAATAAAAGTGTACAACTTAGTATTTGATAGTACCGACAATTTATATTTTTTAGTTGGAAAAAACAACTTATTTAATTTTAATCATTTATTTTTGAATTAATGCTCTTTTACGATGTAGAAAATAATAAAAGTGTACGAGGTTTATATTTTTTTCTTATTTTTTTTTCATATGGCCTAACATGAACTTCATATACTTTTATAATTTTTATGTATGTAAGAGACAACTTGTAATGAGACAACTTATAGTCCTTCTCCTAGTCCTTCACGAACTTCATTAATTGTTGTGGTAAAAAGATAGTGCAAGATTGTAATGAGACAACTTCTAGTCCTTCTCCTAGTTTTTCTGTGTGTCAAACTATAAAGGCTTTGAAGGCTAGGGCTCTGGGTTATGTTTTTAGTTATGTTAGTGATATCCATGAACAAATTGTAAATATTTGATGTGGTGAATGAATTTGTAGAGGTGTTTCCTGACGAAATTCACTATGTAAGTCAATTGAACTCCCTTATTTCCTCCTTGTATGTAGTCGAAGGTTCTAGTGAATTGAGGGAAATAAGTGGACCAATAGTAAGCAAGTCTATGTTGACAAATTAAAGAGACTTGGTAGGAAAGTTAATGAATTAACTAAGTTAACTTTGGTAAATATTTTACTACCAATTCGGTTCTCTTCCTCCCTAGGTGTCTCACGCACGCTTCCTTTCTTCCTCTTGTCTTCTTCATGCTTCCGTTGGTCGAACATGTATCTTGGAAAAGTGCAAGATTATATCGCTTAAATTAAACACTTTTAGGCTAAGGTTTGCACATGAAACTTAGAGTTTGAGAGCTTGTAATCATGAATATGTGATTAGTTCTTCAAGTGGGGCTGAGTTGAGTGTGTTTTTCCCTCGCTAAAGTTTTGAAGGTATGGATATCTTTGTGTTGAAAGATGAAGTTTTTAGTTGTTTAAAGTGTGGAGAGTTACCTTGTGTTAACATAAAAGCTATTCAAAGTAAAACACTTGAGTTCGTATGGTTTAATCTCAAGATATCATCTATGTTCTTTTTATTTTAAGGCTTAATATATGATGATATAATCTTGGACATTTAATGGGATTTTATGTCTAAGAATGGTTGTGGGATGAGTTGAACTTAAACTAAGCAAGTTGCTTAAGCTAATGAAAATGCGAAATGGCTGGCTAAAAGTACAACTACGTTTCAGCCTATACATGGATAAAATAAGGTATCGAGTGTTTAATATTATGTCTAAATGAAATCATGATCATTGGAGAGTATTTGGAAACTTGAAGTAATTTAACTTAAGTTTAAGTTAATGAAAAGTTAAGAATACCTAGTACCTACACATATAGCCAATTGGAGAGTTCATTAAGTGTACAATGATGCTTTTTAATAAATGATTAAATAGAGTTCATTAATCATGCTTTTAATCTATGCAAGGTAAATAGACTTTGAAATTGAATATCATAATGTTTAAGTGCACAATGATTCTTTTAATAAATAATTAGATGAACCAAGAGTTCATTAATCATGGAAAAAATATGAAAACCTATAAAATGACTGTGTCAAGTCAGTCATGTCAAGTAAAAAAGGATGGATTTATGTTTCATCCTTATTTTCATGAAGATAATGAGTCTTAAGATGTGTTTGTAAAATAAGAATGATGAAAGGATCATTTGAAAGTCTAAGTAGGTTGTGTTGATTTTAAAGTGGACAATTAGGTTAATACAAGAAAGATATCATTGAAAACGATTTGGAAATGATTCTAGTTATGGTAAAATGCCAATGGAACTTCGAAAGAATGATTAAAAACATGACAAGAGTGTAATTAGGATTATAACTAATTCGACCACCATGAGGTTTAAGTTAAAGTTGGAAGTTTATCAAGTTATGTAATTGATAACTACTCAAATTAAACTATGTAATGGAACAAAGAATGGTGAATGAAAAGCTTGTAAAGATAGTGAATCAATAAGGCCATAATTCAGCCATTACAAGATAAATAGCCTTACGAGATGTTTAAATTCAAGTAAAGTGATCAAAGGTATAAGGTAAGTCACCTAAGTTAATTGGTAAATTAATATGTAAAGTGTTGAGTTGTTTGAATTGCAAGTGACACTTATTTAGAAACTGATAGTGTCTTATTTGTGAAAATAGAATGTGCACAGGAGAAGTAATTTGAAGGATTAAGATGCTTGTGAGGAAAGCTTCGTAGGTAAGCTCTTGATTCAAAGAGTTTTCTCCCATGTTGAGTTCTACCAAACTCTCGTGGGATGATGGTTTTATGTCTGTATTGATGATGTGGTTAGACACTAGTATAGCATATTCATATAGTAGTAAAATATTAATATATGTGAATTAAGGATGTTTTTTTTTTTTTTTTTGGAATTGTCAGATATATTAGTCATTTGAATCAAGAGCTTACCTACGTGAATTAGTATATCCCCTTTTAACTAGGGTTTTTGACAATCTGTAACATATATATATAAACATATTATATATATATTTCAATACTGATATACACTCCAAAATTCATCACCACATTACACTTATCAGCACATCAATCATCAGACTTGTCAGACATATCAAATCACCAGAATTTTAGATATCATTTTATCTTAGAATTGTCAGATATATTAGTCATTTGATAATTTATCACACATATCACAGTTCATATCAGATATGTCAAGTCATTAAACATATTAATATATGTGAATTAATGATGTTTGATATATCTAAGATATTTGATAATATTAATATGTTTAATGACTTGACATATCTGATGAATTATGAACTGTGATATGTCTGATAAATTATCAAATGACTAATATATCTGACAATTCTAAGATAAAATGATAAGTCTAAAATTCTGGTGATTTGATATGTCTGACAAGTCTGATGATTGATGTGCTGATAAGTGTAATGTGGTGATGAATTTTGGAGTGTATGATGATCTGACGAGTATTGAAATATATATATAATATGTTTATATACATATGTTACAGATTGTCAAAAACCCTAGTTAAAAAGGGATATACTAATTATGTGTTTGAGTTAAAATAAATATTCTAATAATGTGATTATGAAGAGGCGATGCGTGATAAGAGTGATATATATATATATATATATATATATATATATATATATATATATATATATATGAAATTTTATTAAGAGGCCAATGAATATTCTGGTAGTATAAGTTAAGTGCATCTGGATTATGGGTGACTCTGTGGAATATGATTAGTTATTTCCGTGAACGCTTCTGGTCATCATATGATTATATTTTTCTCTAATTTCCCTCTTTCCAACATGCTTCCCTAATTTTATAGGCTTAGGTGAAGTGTATTTAAAAGGATTGGTTCGAAATCTGGCAACTTTTGTCAAATTATCATTTTACCTCCGGTGGGTATTTTAACCCAAAACTTGAGATTTTTCACCCTATAGACATTAATTTCTAATTAGTGTAACTTAATTATTATGGCATTATAATTATGTTTAGGCCAACTTTTGCATATTCATAATTTGGTCCTAAACTTTCCATAACTGCATCTTAGTCCTTAATTTACTTGAACGACAAGAATTGAATTCTTAGTCACATTAATATCTCTTCAAATCCATGAGTAATTTTCATTCATACAACTTAATAATGTGGGTTATTATACCGTTGGTTTCTAGCACCAATTACTTTCTCATCAATTTCCACTCACTGTTACATCCCATGTCAATTTATTTTTCTTGTCACTTAAATTCCTACAATTTAATAGTTTCATTTTTATTTGATGCACTCTATGTTCAATTGTTCACATCCCATAATTTAAAATCGAATCAGCAAATATTGTCAAAATCTTTGGTGAAATTTCTCCGTGAACACTACTACTCATTTCACTTGCTCAAACAAATTCTTTTGTCTTGTTGTGCTTCTCTTCTTCTCTCCCAATAAATAACCTTGGCTCCCTTTAATGATTCAAACACATCACGAGACTTACTTCATCGTTTCTAGATCCTAAAGATTCATCATGATTGATCTCTTTACCTTCCTGCTTCATCGTGCTTTTAGCCAGCCATTTTGCATTTTCATTAGCTTAACTTGCTTAGTTTAATTAAGTTCAACTCATCCCACAACCATTCTTAGACATAAAACCCCCATTAAATGTCCAAGATTATATCAACATATATTAAGCCTTAAAATAAAAAGAACATAGATGATATCTTGAGATTAAACCATACGAACTCAAGTGTTTTACTTTGAATAGCTTTTATGTTAACACAAGGTAACTCTCCACACTTTAAACCACTAAAAACTTCATTTTTCAACACAAAGACAGCCATACCTTCAAAACTTTAGAGAGGGTAAAACTCACTCAACTCAGCCCCACTTGAAGAACTAATCACATATTCATGATTACAAGCTCTCAAACTCTAAGTTTCATGTGGAAACCTTAGCCTAAATGTGATTAGTTTAAGCTATATAATTTTGCACTTTTCCAAGATACATGTTCGACCAAGGGAAGCATGAAGAAGACAAGAGTAAGAAAGGAAGCGTGCGTGAGACACCTAGGGAGGAAGATAACCGAATTGGTAGTAAAATACTTACCAAAGTTAACTTAGTTAATTCATTAACTTTCCTACCAAGTCTCTTTAATTTGTCAACATAGACGTGCTCTATGTAGCACCGATACCGACACGGGACACGTGACACGATACGACACGACACTCCGACACGTTAATTCTAAAAAATGTTAGATTTCGACACGCTAGGACACGTTTTGATATTAAATAATATTTTTAATTTATGTAGTGTATATTATATTTGATATTCAATAATTTAACAGAAAAATGAGTCTAAACTTATATATTCAAAATTTTTACAAAAAAACATAAGATTTCACGAATATTTATATTAAACTCAATAAAATAGTAATCATAATCCAACCAATCTAACAGTTGGAACTAAAAATTCAACACAACGCAATCTTTAAACCTTTTTTTGAATTTCTATAATGCTTGTTGGAGTGTCGGAGTGTCCGAACACGACTTGTCGGTGCTTCATAGGACGTGCTTACTATTGGTCCACTTATTTCCCTCAATTCACTATAACCTTCGACTACATACAAGGAGGAAATAAGAGAGTTCAATTGACTTACATAGTGAATTTCGTCAGGAAACACCTCTACAAATTCATTCACCACATCAAATATTTACAATTTGTTCCTAGATATCACTAACATAACCTCCCATAAAAACATAACCCAGAGCCCTAGCCTCGAAAGCCTTTATAGTTTGACACACAGACAAACTAGGAGAAGGACTAGAAGTTTACTCATTACAATTTTACACAATCTTTTTGCCACGACAATTAATAATAGCACAGTTTTTGGATAGTCAATATATACCCAAAATGATTTCCAAGCTATTCATGGGCAAATATACAAAATCAACCGTATAATCTCTCCCTTCATACTTGAATGCAACATCCTTACATGTGGCTTATGTTTATGTACTTCTTTACAAATATAAAATATAAAAAAATTCAATTCATGTGGCCTTAACAATTAAGAGATGGGAAGAATAAATGGATTCGATGATTCTAATGTCCTAGAAGATAAAATTATCTCTTACATGCATAAAAATTATAAAAATATATGAAGTTCATGTGATGTCATATAAAAAGAAGAAAAAAAAAAATATAAACCACGTACACTTTTATTATTTTCTACATCGTAAAAGAGCATTAATTCAAAAATAAATGATTAAAATTAAATAAGTTGTTTTTTCCAACTAAAATAAGTGTTTTACTAAATTGTCGGTACTATCAAATACTTAGGTGTATTGTATCATCCAAGCACACTTATGATCAAACTTCAAACGCACAATGGATAAACTTCGCTCCAAAAGTGGGCAAAGGCTAATTCACATTGCTCTAATACATCACTATGCATTAAAAAGTCTTGTTATTTTTGAAATAAAAAAGTCTTGTTCAGCAATGGTGTCATCAAAACAACGTCCTAAGAATGAGCCTACGACTAATTCACTTTCCGAGAGAACCAAGAACTGCAATAGTAACTTGAGCGAGAATGCTATTGATTGTATTTCTGTAAATGTAGCAACAACTATCGAGATGACAAGAAAATTTCTAGTTGGAAATGGTTTTCTTTTGTTGTTGCAAGTTTTTATGTCAAACAAAGCTTGGAGCTTTGGTCCAATGATTGTTGATTAGAAAATACGCTTATAAGAATTTATAAGAAAACGCAAAAGCAATAAGTTGAATCAAATAAAGATAAAATAGGTAATTTCAGTGATTAAAAAAATTATATGGGGATAAATGAAGAACCGCAAATTCTATCTAAATATTTTAATAAATATAAAAAATAATATAATTTTACATTAACAATTCATTTTAAAGAAAAAAAAATTTAGAGTAAAATTATACTTACAACATCTTATAACCAAATTTTAATCATTAAATTTTGTGAATATAACCCTTAAGATTTGATTCTAAAAGAAAAAAAAAGTTATAAATATAAATTCTTTCAAAATTTTAATACTCAAGATGAGTTATTAAATATTATTTAATAATTATCAAACTAACAGCTAAAAAATGTTGAATAATTCACTATAGGAAAAGCACCCATATAAATATTAAGAATCCATTTATTTGACTTTGTAAAGAAAATAGTTTTTATATCTTTTTATTTTAATTTTTCATAATTATTTAAATTTTTAAAAAAATATTGAGCTTTAGAAAAAAAAAATTAATTTTTTATTTTTTCCTTTTAATTTTTTTTTTCTATAAAAAAATCTATTCAAACGCCTAAGCAACTATAAATTAAAATTTACAAAAACCTTGAAGAGGGTAAACCCTAAGTGGTTGGTGATTGCAATTTTGACTCTCTTTGTCTTGTTTCCTTGGGGTCGCAAAGCCATTCAATGGAAGACCAAACCTCCATAATCACCAAGATCTCACGCTCCCCTCTCGTCTCACGCGGCAAGCAAGCCGCCGGCGACGCCGCTTTCGTAGCGAAGAAGCTTCTCAAAAGCACCGGCAAGGCCGCGTGGATCGTCGGAACCACCTTCCTCGTCCTCGTCGTCCCTCTCATCATCGTGATGGATCGTGAGCAGCAGCTCCACGACCTAGAGCTCCAGCAGGCCAGTCTCCTCGGAACCCCATCCACCACCGCTCCACCTAAGTGATCAAGTTTTCTCAGATCTGATTTTGTTACGGAGAACAATGTGGTTCTGCTTCTAGGGTTTTCGTGATTGCAATAATTTTATGAGTTGTAGCGTTTTAGAATATGTGAGAACTTTTGTGTATTCTGACGCTTTTATTTAAAATAATAAATACTTTTCTTTTATTAATTATTATAATGCGGGATGCTGAATTTTATTTACATGCCACTTAGTTTAATGGGGAACAAGTTCAATTAAAATGGTATTTCACATGTTGAGAAGCTGAATTATTCTTACTTCTTTGGTTCTCTTTCAGATTATAAATAAGAGTAAAAGATCAAGTAGCAGTTTGGATTGTGTGTGACTTGCAAAGAACTTTTTAGAGAAATGAGAAATCATCTTTGTAAGATGATATGGGAGCTCTGAAAGAGGTTTTGTGCTCATGATTTTCTCCTTTTTTTAGATGAATTTCTTGTGTTTGTTCTACATTTATTTCTTTTATTTTATTTCTCTTTTACAATTTCTTCTACTTTCGGTTAGATCCTATCATTTTCCTTCATATTTTGTGTTTTTTCCTTTCATTTTCTCAATAAATAATATTTATTATATAAAATTCACTAAAATACAGAATAAAATTTGATATTAATTGATGCAATAATTGGTTGATATATTTGCCATTTATTAATATTAACAACTATTCCTATTGTGCTTTTTTAAATTAATTTAGGTAAGTTATAAACAATATAAATTTAAAATATTTAAAATTTTAAAGGATATAAAATATAGGAATTATTTAAGTAGAGAATTTAAAAATAATATATTTAAAAATAATATGTGGCCTATTTTAAGGAAGAATAGATTAAGAGATATAGCTGCAATAATTGGTTGACATATATGTCATTAATTACTATTTAAATTTTTAAGGGATATAAAATACAAGAAGAAAACTATTTAAGTAGAAAACCTAAAAAGAATATGTGTAAAAATATTATATGGCGCTTTTAAAGGTAGAAAATATGAAGAGATTTGACTACTATAAAAATAATATAAAATCTAATCTAATATATAAATGGGCAAAAAAATTGATATATTGTATTTTAAATAAAAAATGATGAATTTATGGCTGTTTTGGAAATAATTACAAATTTATTGCATAATATCACGTCCAATTTAGACGTCACTAAAGAGGGAGTCACGCCTAATTTAGGCGTCACTCATCAGATGTTGACATGTGTCATTATTTTTTTTAAAAAAATTAATAATTTAATCGTAAAACTTCTGAAAGCCATAACTTTTGACTCGGGTATGCGAATCAGGTAATCTTGTTTTGATTCTAAATAACTTTTCGAGATCTAAGTAATGACATATTATTTGACATATTTTATCTCTCACAAATTTAATTTATAAAAAAAATTATATTTGATTAAACTCCCAAATCCTAATAGTGTGTTAAATTATTAAAAAATAAATAGGAGAACATAATAAAAATAGTAAAAAGATCAGTAAAATTGATAAGTAATATAATTTGTATAAATCATTACATATAAATAGAATAATAATGAAAACAAGAGTTCTTATTTTCATATCGGTATAAATTGTCATTACCACATCATTAAATTGCCATCAATCTTAATTTCATTAATTTCTTATCAATAAGAGTTCTTAATTTCATATCGGTATAAAATAAAATCCTTTATTAATACAATTTTTTTTAATGATTTTTGAGTTTGTATCACAAATTAAATCTTTATTTTATTTTCCTTAATAATAATAAATTTTTTTAATTTAAATCACAAACCAAAACATTTTTATAAAAAAAATAAAAAATTTATTTTTTATTTTAAATCACGAATCAAATATTTATTAATTTTTTTATATTAAATCACAAACACAGAACTCAGAGACTTCTGGGTTTAACCGCTTTTATAATACCATTCTTGCAAATTTAAATTGTTTGTGAGAAATAAAATATGTTAAATAAGATGTTATTACGTATATCTAGAAAAGTTATGTACAATCAAAAAAAGAATTACCTGATTTGGATACCCAAGTCAAAAGTTATGGCCTTCAGAAGTTTTACGTTAAATTATTAAAAAAAATTTGGAAAAAAAAATTTGACACGTGTCAACATCTGATGAGTGACGCCTAAATTAGGCGTGACTCCCTCTTTAGTGACGCCTAAATTAGGCGTGATTGGTGATGCCTAAATTGGGCGTGACATTGTGCAATGAATGTGTAATTATTTTCAAAACAGCCATAATTCATAATTTTTTTATTTAAAATACAATATATATTTTTTTTGCCCGTTTTATATATTAGATTAGATTTTATATTATTTCTATAGTAGTTAAATCTCTTATCTCTTCATATTTTCTTCCTTTAAAAGCGCCTCATATTATTTTTAAATATATCCTTTTTAGATTTTCTAATTAAATAGTTTTCTTCTTGTATTTTATATACCTTCAAAGTTTAAATAGTAGTTAATGACATATATGTCAACCAATTATTGTAGCTAAATCTCTTAACCTATTCTTCCTTAAAATAGGCCACATATTATTTTTAAATATATTATTTTTAGATTCTCTACTTAAATAATTCCTATATTTTATATCTTTTAAAATTTTAAATATTTTTAATTTATATTGTTTATAACTTACCTAAATTAATTTAAAAAAAGCACAATAGGAATAGTTGTTAGTATTAATCAATGTCAAATATATCAACCAATTATTACATCAATTAATATCAAATGTTATTCTGTATTTTAGTGAATTTTATATAATAAATATTATTTATTGAGAAAATGAAAGGAAAAAACATAAAATATGAAGGAAAATGATAGGATCTAATCGAAAGTAGAAGAAATTGTAAAAGAGAAATAAAATAAAAGAAATAAATGTAGAACAAACAAAAGAAATTCAACTAAATTCAAAGGAGAAAATCATGAGCATAAAACCTCTTACAGAGCTCCCATATCATCTTATAAAGATGATTTCTCATTTCTCTAAAAAGTTCTTTGCAAGTCACACACAATCCAAACTGCTACTTAATCTTTTACTCTTATTTATAATCTGAAAGAGAACCAAAGAAGTAAGAACAATTCAGCTTCTCAACCTGTGAAATACCATCTTTATTGAACTTGCTCCCCATTAAACTAAGTGACATGTAAATAAAATTCAGCATCCCGCATTATAATAATTAATAAAAGAAAAGTATTTATTATTTTAAATAAAAGCGTCAGAATACACAAAAGCTCTCACATATTCTAATACGCTACAACTCATAAAATTATTGCAATCACGAAAACCCTAGAAGCAGAACCACATTGTTCTGCGAAACAACATCAGATCTGAGAAAACTTGATCACTTAGGTGGAGCGGTGGTGGATGGGATTCCGAGGAGACCGGCCTGCTGGAGCTCGAGGTCGTGGAGCTGCTGCTCGCGATCCATCACAATGATGAGAGGGACGACGAGGACGAGGAAGGTGGTTCCGACGATCCACGCGGCCTTGCCGGTGCTTTTGAGAAGCTTCTTCGCTACGAAAGCGGCGTCGCCAGCGGCTTGCTTGCCGCGTGAGACGAGAGGGGAGCGTGAGATCTTGGTGATTATGGAGGTTTGGTCTTCCATTGAATGGCTTTGCGACCCTAGGGGGAACAAGACAAAGAGAGTCAAAATTGCAATCACCAACCACTTAGGGTTTACCCTCTTCTAGGTTTTTGTAAATTTTAATTTATAGTTGCTTAGGCGTTTGAATGGAGTTTTTTATAGAAAAAAAAATTAAAAGGAAAAAATTAAAAATTAAATATTTTTTTTCTAAAGCTCAATATTTTTTAAAAAATTTAAATAACTTTAATTTTTATGAAAAATAATTTTTAAAATAAACAAGATATAAAAACTATTTTCTTTACAAAGTTAAATAAACGGATTCTTAATATTTATATGGGTGCTTTTCCTATAGTGAATTATTCAACATTTTTTAGCTGTTAGTTTTATAATTATTAAATAATATTTAATAACTCATCTTGAGTATTAAAATTTTGAAAGAATTTATATTTATAACTTTTTTTTTCATTTAGAATCAAATCTTAAGGGCTATATTCATAAAATTTAATGATTAAAATTTGGTTATAAGATGTTTTAAGTATAATTTTACTCTAATTTTTCTTTATTTAATCTGAATTGTAAATGTAAAATGCTATTATTTTATATATTTATTAAAATATTTAGAGAAAATTTGCGGTTCTTCATTTATCCCTATATTATTCTTTTAATCACTGAAATTACCTATTTTATCTTTATTTGATTCAACTTATTGCTTTTGCGTTTTCTTATTTTATCTTTATTTGATTCAACTTATTGCTTTTGCATTTTCTTATAAGTTCTTATAAGCGTATTTTCTAATCAACAATCGTTGGACCAAAGCTCCAAGCTTTGTTTGGCATAAAAACTTGCAACAACAAAAGAAAACAATTTCCAACTAGAAATCTTCTCGTCATCTCGATAGCTGTTGCCTATGAAGGACCGATACTTCAAAAACCCTGACGTGTCGTGTCCGACCCTTCCCGACACTCTCGGACACTCCGACACTCCCTCACACTCCAACACACGGTATAGAAATTCAAAAAAATGTTTAAAGGTTACATTGTGTTGAGTTTTTAGTTCCAACTATTAGATTTGTTGGATTACGATTACTATTTTATTAAGTTTAATATAAAAATTTGGGATATCTTATGTTTTTTTTGTGCAAAATTTAAGAATATTGTAAGTTTAGATTCATTTTTATTAAATTATTGAATATTAAATATAATATACACCGCATAAGTTAAAAATATTATTTAATATCAAAACGTGTCCTAACGTATCGAAATATAATATTTTTTAGAATTAACATGTCGGAGTGTCGTATCGTGTCCCGTGTCAGTATCGATGCTATATAGGCTGTTGCTACATTTAAAGAAACATAATCAATAGCATTCTCATTCAAGTTACTATTGCAGTTCTTGGTTCTCTCGGAAAGTGTAGGACGTTGTTTTGATGACACCATTGTTGAACAAGACTTTTTATTTCAAAAATAACAAGACTCTTTAATGCATAGTTATGTATTAGAGCAATGTGAATTAGCCTTTGCCCACTTTTGGGGCGATGTTTGTCCATTGTGCATTTGAAGTTTGATCATAAGAGTGCTTGGATGATACAATACTCCTAAGTATTTGATAGTACCGACAATTTAGTAAAACACTTATTTTAGTTGGAAAAAATAACTTATTTAATTTTAATCATTTATTTTTGAATTAATGCTCCTTTACGATGTAGAAAATAATAAAATTGTACGAGGTTTATATTTTTTGTCTTCTTCTTTTCATATGACCTCACATGAAATTCATATATTTTTATAATTTTTATGTATTTAAGAGATAATTTTATCTTCTAGGACATTAGAATCATCGAATCCATATATTTTTTCCATCTCTTAATTGTTAATGCCACATGAATTGAATTTTTTTATATTTTATATTTGTAAAGAAGTACCTAAACATAAGCCATATGTAAGGATGTTGTATTCAAGTATGAAGGGAGAGATTATACGGTTGATTTTGTATATTTGCCCATGAATAGCTTGGAAATCATTTTGGGTATATATTGACTATCCAAAAACTGTGCCTATTATTAATTGTTGTGGCAAAAAGATAGTGCAAAATTGTAATGAGACAACTTCTAGTCCTTCTCCTAGTTTGTCTGTGTGTCAAACTATAAAGGCTTTGAAGGCTAGGGCTCTGGGTTATGTTTTTATGGGAGGTTATGTAAGCGAGATTCAGGAACAAATTGTAAATATTTGTTGTGGTGAATGAATTTGTAGAAGTGTTTCCTGATGAAATTCACTATGTAAGTCAATTGAACTTGTTATTTCCTCCTTGTATGTATTCGAATGTGCTAGTGAATTGAGGGAAATAAGTGGACCAATAGTAAGCAAGTCTATGTTGACAAATTAAAAAGACTTGGTAGGAAAGTTAATGAATTAACTAAGTTAATGAATTAACTAAGTTAACTTTGGTAAATATTTTACTACCAATTCGGTTCTCTTCCTCCCTAGGTGTCTCACACACGCTTCCTTTCTTCCTCTTGTCTTCTTCATGCTTCCCTTGGTCGAACATGTATCTTGGAAAAGTGCAAGATTATATCGCTTAAACTAAACACATTTAGGCTAAGGTTTGCACATGAAACTTAGAGTTTGAGAGCTTGTAATCATGAATATGTGATTAGTTCTTCAAGTGGGGTTGAGTTGAGTGTGTTTTACCCTATCTTAAGTTTTGAAGGTATGGCTATCTTTGTGTTGAAAGATAGTGGTTTAAAGTTTGGAGAGTTACCTTGTGTTAACATAAAAGCTATTCAAAGTAAAACACTTGAGTTCGTATGGTTTAATCTCAAGATATCATCTATGTTCTTTTTATTTTAAGGCTTAATATATGATGATATAATCTTGGACATTTAATGGGGTTTTATGTCTAAGAATGGTTGTGGGATGAGTTGAACTTAAACTAAGCAAGTTAAGCTAATGAAAATGTGAAATGGCTGGCTAAAAGGGATATACTAATTACGTGTTTGAGTTAAAATAAATATTCTAATAATGTGATTATGAATAGGCGATTCCTGATAAGAGTGATATATATATATATATATATATATATATATATATGAAATTTTATTAAGAGGCCAATGAATATTCTGGTTGTACAAGTTAAGTGCATCTGGATTATGGGTGACTCTGTGGAATATGATTAGTTATTACTGTGAACGCTTCTGGTCATCATATGATTAGATTTTTCTCTAATTTCCCTCTTTCCAACATGCTTCCCTAATTTTATAGGCTTAGGTGAAGTGTATTTTACAGGATTAGTCCAAAATCGGGAATTTTTTGTCAAATTATCATTTTACCCCCAGTTGGTATTTTAACCCAAAACTTGAGATTTTCACCCGATAGACATTACTTTCTAATTCGTGGAACTTTATTATTATGGCATTATAATTATGTTTAGGCCAAATTTTGCATATTCGCAATTTGGTCCTAAACTTTCCATAACTGCATAGTAGTCCTTAATTTACTTGAACGACAAGAATTGAATTCTTAGTCACATTAATATCTTCAAATCCATGAGTAATTTTCATTTATACAACATAATAATGTGGGTCATTATACCGTTGGTTTCTAGCACCAATTACTTTCTCATCAATTTCCACTCACTATTACATCTCATGTCAGTTTATATTTCTTGTCACTTAAATTCCTACAATTTAATAGTTTCATTTTATTTGATGCACTCTATGTTCAATTGTTCACATCTCATAATTTAAAATCAAATCAGCAAATATTGTCAAAATCTTTGGTGAATTTTCTCTGTGAACACTACTACTTATTTCACTTGCTCAAACAAATTCTTTTGTCTTGTTGTGCTTCTATTTTTCTCTCCCAATAAATAACCTTGGCTCCCTTTAATGATTCAAACACATCACTAGACTTACTTCATCGTTTCTAGATCCTAAATATTCATCATGATTGATCTCTTTACATTCCCATGCTTCATCATGCTTTTAGCCACCCATTTTGCATTTTCATTAGCTTAACTTGCTTAGTTTAAGTTCAACTCATCCCACAACCATTCTTAGACATAAAACCCCATTAAATGTCCAAGATTATATCATCATATATTAAGCCTTAAAATAAAAAGAACATAGATGATATCGTGAGATTAAACCATACGAACTCAAGTGTTTTACTTTGAATAGCTTTTATGTTAACACAAGGTAACTCTCCACACTTTAAACCACTAAAAACTTCATGATTCAACACAAAGACAACCATACCTTCAAAACTTTAGAGAGGGTAAAACTCACTCAACTCAGCCCCACTTGAAGAACTAATCACATATTCATGATTACAAGCTCTCAAACTCTAAGTTTGATGTGGAAACCTTAGCATGAATGTGTTTAGTTTAAGCGATATAATCTTGCACTTTTCCAAGATACATGTTCGACCAAGGGAAGCATGAAGAAGACAAGAGGAAGAAAGGAAGCGTGCGTGAGACACCTAGGGAGGAAGAGAACCGAATTTGTAGTAAAATATTTACCAAAGTTAACTTAGTTAATTCATTAACTTTCCTACCAAGTCTCTTCAATTTGTCAACATAGACTTGCTTACTATTGGTCCACTTATTTCCCTCAATTCACTAGAATCTTCGACTACATACAAGGAGGAAATAAGGGAGTTCAATTGACTTACATAGTGAATTTCGTCAGGAAACACCTCAACAAATTCATTCACCACATCAAATATTTACAATTTGTTCCTGGATATCACTCACATAACCTCCCATAAAAACATAACCCAGAGCCCTAGCCTTCAAAGCCTTTATAGCTTGACACACAGAAAAACTAGGAGAAGGACTAGAAGTTGTCTCATTACAATTTTGCACTATCTTTTTGCCACAAAAACCAATAATAGCACAGTTTTTGGATAGTCAATATATACCCAAAATGATTTCCAAGCTATTCATGGGCAAATATACAAAATCAGCCGTATAATCTCTCCCTTCATACTTGAATACAACATCCTTACATATGGCTTATGTTTAGGTACTTCTTTACAAATATAAAATATAAAAAAATTCAATTCATGTGGCATTAACAATTAAGAGATGGGAAGAATAAATGGATTCGATGATTCTAATGTCCTAGAAGATAAAATTATCTCTTGCATGCATAAAAATTATAAAAATATATGAAGTTCATGTGAGACCATGCAAAAAAGAAGAAGAAAAAATATATAAACCTCGTACACTTTTATTATTTTCTACATCGTAAAAGAGCATTAATTCAAAAATAAATGATTAAAATTAAATAAGTTATTTTTTCCAACTAAAATAAGTGTTTTACTAAATTGTCGTACTATCAAATACTTAGGTGTATTGTATCATCCAAGCACACTTATGATCAAACTTCAAACGCAGATAAACTTCGCCCCAAAAATGGGCAAAGGCTAATTCACATTGCTCTAATACATAACTATGCATTAAAGAGTCTTGTTATTTTTGAAATAAAAAAGTCTTGTTCAACAATGGTATCATCAAAACAACGTCCTAAGAATTTTCCTACGACTAATTAACTTTCCGAGAGAACCAAGAACTGCAATAGTAACTTGAACGAGAATGCTATTGATTATATTTCTGTAAATGTAGCAACAGCTATCGAGATGACGAAAAGATTTCTAGTTGGAAATGGTTTTCTTTTGTTGTTGCAAGTTTTTATGTCAAACAAAGCATGGAGCTTTGGTCCAATGATTGTTGATTAGAAAATACACTTATAAGAATTTATAAGAAAATACGCAAAAGTAATAAGTTGAATCAAATAAAGATAATATTGGTAATTTCAGTGATTAAAAAAATTATATAGGGATAAATGAAGAACAACAATTTCTCTCTAAATATTTTAATAAAGATAAAAAATAATATCATTTTACATTAACAATTCAGTTTAAAGAAAAAAGAAAATTTGAGTAAAATTATACTTACAACATCTTATAACCAAATTTTAATCATTAAATTTTGTGAATAAAACCCTTAAGATTTGATTCTAAATGAAAAAAGTCATAAATATAAATTCTTTCAAAATTTTAATACTCAAGAAGAGTTATTAAATATTATTTAATAATTATCAAACTAACGGCTAAAAAATGTTGAATGATCCACTATAGGAAAAGCACCCATATAAATATTAAGAATCTGTTTATTTGACTTTGTAAAGAAAACAGTTTTTATATCTTGTTTATTTAAAAAAAAAATATTCATAATTATTTAAATTTTAAAAAAATTATTGAGCTTTAGAAAAAAAATATTTTATTTTTTATTTTTTCCTTTTAATTTTTTTTTCTATAAAAAAATCTATTCAAACGCCTAAGCAACTATAAATTAAGATTTACAAAAACCTTGAAGAGTGTAAACCCTAAGTGGTTGGTGATTGCAATTTTGACTCTCTTTGTCTTGTTCCCTTGGGGTCGCCAAGCCATTCAATGGAAGACCAAACCTCCATAATCACCAAGATCTCACGCTCCCCTATCGTCTCACGCGGCAAGCAAGCCGCCGGCGACGCCGCTTTCGTAGCGAAGAAGCTTCTCAAAAGCACTGGCAAGGCCGCGTGGATGGTCGGAACCACCTTACTCGTCCTCGTCGTCCCTCTCATCATCGTGATGGACCGCGAGCAGCAGCAGCTCCACGACCTCGAGCTCCAGCAGGCCGGTCTCCTCGGAACCCCATCCACCACCGCTCCACCTAAGTGATCAAGTTTTCTCAGATCTGATCTTGTTTCAGAGAACAATGTGGTTCTGCTTCTAGGGTTTTCGTGATTGCAATAATTTTATGAGTTGTAGCGTTTTAGAATATGTGAGAACTTTTGTGTATTCTGACGCTTTTATTTAAAATAATAAATAATTTTCTTTTATTAATTATTATAATGCGGGATGCTGAATTTTATTTACATGTCACTTAGTTTAATGGGGAGCAAGTTCAATAAAGATGGTATTTCACAGGTTGAGAAGCTGAATTGTTCTTACTTCTTTGGTTCTCTTTCAGATTATAAATAAGAGTAAAAGATTAAGTAGCAGTTTGGATTGTGTGTGACTTGCGAAGAACTTTTTAGAGAAATGATAAATCATCTTTGTAAGATGATATGGGAGCTCTAAAAGAGGTTTTGTGCTCATGATTTTCTCCTTTTTTTTGCTGAATTTCTTGTGTTTGTTCTACATTTATTTATTTTATTTTATTTCTCTTTCACAATTTCTTCTACTTTCGATTAGATCCTATCATTTTCCTTCATATTTTATGTTTTTTCCTTTCATTTTCTCAATAAATAATATTTATTATATAAAATTCACTAAAATATAGAATAACATTTGATATTTTTCTTTTTGGTGAAAAAATAACATTTGATATTAATTGATGCAATAATTGGTTGATATATTTTCCATTTATTAAAACTAACAACTATTCCTATTGTGTTTTTTTAAAATAATTTAGGTAAGTTATAAGCAATATAAATTAAAAATATTTAAAATTTTAAAGGATATAAAATATAGGAGTTATTTAAGTAGAGAATCTAAAAATAATATATTTAAAAATAATATGTGGCGTATTTTAAGGAAGAATAGATTAAGAAATTTAGCTGCAATAATTGGTTGACATATATGTCATTAATTACTATTTAAATTTTTAAGGGATATAAAATACAAGAAGAAAACTATTTAAGTAGGAAATCTAAAAAGAATATGTGTACAAATATTATGTGGCGCTTTTAAAGGTAGAAAATATGAAGAGATTTGACTACTATAAAAATAATATAAAATGGGCAAATTCTTTTTGATATATTGTATTTTAAATAAAAATTATGAATTTATGGCTGATTTTGAAATAATTACACATTTATTGCACAATATCATTCCCAATTTAGACGTCACTAAATAGGAAGTCACGCCTGATTTAGGCACCACTCATCAGAAATTGACACGTGTCATTTTAAAAAAACAAATTAACAATTTAATCGTAAAACTTCTAAAGGCCATAACTTTTGACTCGGGTATCCGAATCAGGTAAATTTGTTTTGATTCTACATAACTTTTCGAGATCTAAGTGATGACATATCATTTGCCATATTTTATCTCTCACAAATATAATTTATAAAAAAAAAATATTTGATTAAACTCTCAAATCCTAATAGTGTGTTAAATTATTAAAAATAAATAGGAGAACATAATAAAAATAGTAAAAAGATCAATAAAATTGATAAGTAATATAATTTGTATTAATCATTAAATATAAATAGAATAATAATGAAGACAAGAGTTCTTATTTTCATATTGGTATAAATTGTTATCACCCCATCATTAAATTGCCATCATTCTTAATTATATTAATTTCATATCGGTATAAAATAAAATCCTTTATAAATACAATTTTTTTTAATGATTTTTGAGTTTGAATCACAAATCAAATCTTTATTTTATTTTTCTTAATAAAAATAATTTTTATTTTTAATTTAAATCACAAACCAAATTTTTTATAAAAAAATAAAATAATTATTTTATTTTAAATTACAAATAAAATCTTTATATATTTTTTTATATTAAATCACAAACCCAGAACTCAAAGGCTTTTGGGTTTAACCGCTTTTATAATACCATTCTTGCAAATTTAAATTGTTTGTGAGAAATAAAATATGTTAAATGAGATGTCATTACGTAGATCTCGAAAAGTTATATGTAATAAAAAAAGAATTACATGATTTGGATACCCGAGTCAAAAGTCATGGCTTTCAGATGTTTTACGATTAAATTGTTAATTTTTTTTTTTTGAAAAAGAAAATATTACACGTGTCAAAATCTGATGAGTGACGCCTAAATTAGGTGTGACTCCCTCTTTAGTGAGGCCTAAATCAGGCGTGATTGGTGGCGCCTAAATTGGGCGTGATATTGTGCAATACATATGAAATTATTTTCAAAATAGCCATAAATTAATGATTTTTTTATTTAAAATACAATATATCAAAATTTTTTGCCCATATTATATATTATATTAGATTTTATATTATTTTTATAGTAGTTAAATCTCTTCATATTTTCTTCCTATAAAAGTGCCACATATTATTTTTAAATATATCCTTTTTAGATTTTCTTATTAAATAGTTATCTTCTTGTATTTTATATCCCTTAAAAATTTAAATAATAATTAATGACATATATGTCAACCAATTATTGCAGCTAAATCTCTTAATCTATTCTTCCTTAAAATAGGCCACATATTATTTTTAAATATATTATTTTTAGATTCTCTACTTAAATAATTCCTATATTTTATAACCTTTAAAATTTTAAATATTTTTATTTTATATTGTTTATAACTTACCTAAATTATTTTAAGAAAAGCACAATAGGAATAGTTGTTAGTATTAATCAATAGCAAATATATCAACCAATTATTGCATCAATTAATATCAAATGTTATTCTGTATTTTAGTGAATTTTATATAATAAATATTATTTATTGAGAAAATTAAAGGAAAAAACATAAAATATGAAGGAAAATGATAGGATCTATCGAAAGTAGAAGAAATTGTAAAAAAGAAATAAAAAAAAGAAATAAATGTAGAACAAACACAAGAAATTCAGCTAAAAAATGAGAAAATCATGAGCACAAAACCTCTTTTAGAGCTCCCATATCATCTTACAAAGATGATTTCTCTTTTCTCTAAAAATTTCTTTGCAAGTCACACACAACCCAAACTACTACTTAATCTTTTACTCTTATTTATAATCTGAAAGAGAACCAAAGAAGTAAGAACAATTCAGCTTCTCAACCTGTGAAGTACCATCTTAATTGAGCTGGCTCCCCATTAAACAAAGTGACATGTAAATAAAATTCAGCATCCCGCATTATAATAATTAATAGAAGAAAAGTATTTATTATTTTAAATAAAAGCGTCAGAATACACAAGAATTCTCACATATTCTAAAACGCTACAACTCATAAATTTATTGCAATCACGAAAATCCTAGAAGTAGAACCACTTTGTTCTCTGAAACAAAAACAGATCTGAGAAAACTCGATCACTTAGGTGGAGTGGTGGTGGATGGGGTTCCGAGGAGATTGGCCTGCTGGAGCTCGAGGTCGTGGAGCTACTGCTCCCGGTCCATCACGATGATGAGAGGGACGACGAGGATGAGGAAGGTGGTTCCGGCGATCCACGCAGCTTTGCCAGTGCTTTTAATAAGCTTCTTCGCTACGAAAGCGGCGTCGCCGACGGCTTGCTTGCCGCGTGAGACGAGAGGGGAGCGTGAGATCTTTGTGATTATGGAGGTTTGGTCTTCCATTGAATGGCTTTGCGACCCCAAGGGAACAAGACAAAGAGAGTCAAAATTGCAATCACCGACCACTTAGGGTTTAACCTCTTCAAGGATTTTGTAGATTTTAATTTATAGTTGCTTAGGCGTTTGAATGGATTTTTTTATAGAAAAAAAATTTAAAAGGAAAAAAAAAGTTAAATAATTTTTTTCTAAAGCTCAATATTTTTTAAAAATTTTAAATAACTTTAATTTTTATGAAAAAATATTTTTAAAATACACAAGATATAAAAACTGTTTTTTTTACAAAGTCAAATAAACTGATTCTTAATATTTATGTGGGTGTTTTTCCTATAGTGAATTATTCAACATTTTTTAGCTGTTAGTTTGATAATTTGTAAATAGTATTTAATAACTCATCTTGAGTATTAAGATTTTGAAAGAATTTATATTTATAACTTTTTTTTCATTTAGAATCAAATCTTAAGGGCTATATTCACAAAATTTAATGATTAGAATTTGGTTATAAGATATTATAAGTATAATTTTACTCTAATTTTTTTTTCTTTAATCTGAATTGTTAACGTAAAATATTTTTATATTTATTAAAATATTTAGAGAAAATTTGTGGTTCTTCATTTATCCCTATATTATTTTTGTAATCACTGAAATTACCTATTTTATCTTTATTTGATTCAACTTATTTCTTTTGCGTTTTCTTATAAATTCTTATTAGCGTATTTTCTAATCAACAATTGTTGGACCAAAGCTCCATGTTTTGTTTGGCATAAAAACTTGCAACAACAAAAGAAAACCATTTACAATTTGTTCATGAATCTCACTCACATAACCTCCCATAAAAACATATCCGAGAGCCCTATCCTTGAAAGCCTTTATAGTTTGACACACATACAAACTAGGAGAAGGACTAGAAGTTGACTCATTACAATTTTACACTATCTTTTTGCCACAACAATTAATAATAGCACAGGTTTTGGATAGTGAATATATACCCAAAATGATTTCCAAGCTATTCATGGGCAAATATACAAAATCAACCGTATAATCTCTCCTTTCATACTTGAATACAACATCCTTACATATGGCTAATGTTTAGGTACTTCTTTACAAATATAAAATGTAAAAAATTTCAATTCATGTGGCATTAACAATTAAGAGATGGGAAGAATAAATGGATTTGATGATCCTAATGTCCTAGAAGATAAAATTATCTCTTACATACATAAAAATTATAAAAATATATGAAGTTCATGTGATGTCATATGAAAAAAAGAAGAAGAAAAAAAAAATATAAACCTCGTACACTTTTATTATTTTCTACATCGTAAAAGAGCATTAATTCAAAAATAAATGACTAAAATTCAATAAGTTATTTTTTCCAACTAAAATAAGTGTTTTACTAAATTATCGGTACTATCAAATACTTAGGTGTATTGTATCATCCAAGCACACTTATGATCAAACTTCAAACGCAGATAAACTTCGCCCCAAAAGTGGGCAAAGGCTAATTCACATTGCTCTAATACATCACTATGCATTAAAGAGTCTTGTTATTTTTGAAATAAAAAAGTCTTGTTCAGCAATGGTGTCATCAATCCTAAGAATAAGCCTACGACTAATTCACTTTATGAGAGAATCAATTTGAAAATTCTGTATTAATAAAGTAAATAATGAAATAAATATTCTAAATCTTTACGAAAGAAGGATTTTATTTTATACAAATATGAAATTAAGAATGATGGCAATTTATACCGGTATGAAATTAATGATGGCAATTTATACCGATATGAAAATAAGAACTCTTACCTTCATTATTATTCTATTTATGTTTAATGATTCATACAAATTATATTACTTATCAATTTTACTGATCTTTTTGCTATTTTTATTATGTTTTTTTTATTTTTTAATAATTTAACACACTATTAGGATTTGGGAGTTTAATCAATATTTGATTTTTTTTTATAAATTATGTTTGTGAGAGATAAAATATGTCAAATGAGGTGTCATTACGTAGATCTCGAAAAGTTATGTTGAATCAAAAAAAATTACTTGATTCGGATACCCGACTCAAAAGTTATGACCTTCAGAAGTTTTACGATTAAATTGTTAATTTGTTGTGACACATGTCAACACCTGATTAATGACGCCTAAATTAGGTGTGACTACCTATTGAGTGACGCCTAAGTTAGATGTGATTGGTGACGCCCAAATTGGGCTCAATATTGTGCAATAAATGTATAAAAATTTCCAAATATGCAATAAATTCATAATCTTTTATTTATAAAATAATAAATTAATTTTTTTTTTCCTGGAATGCAATGGAGTGTTCTAAGATGGATATGCATAAATGTATTTTTTACCTATAAAAAATATTTTTGTAAAGAAATATACATATATGCATTATTTGTGACTCATTTATAAAAAAAAATTATCAATTTCTGTATAGAAAGCATTGAGATAACGAGACTTGGATTTGAATATAATAATTATTAAGACAATATTTTTCTCATGTTATGTAAAAAATAAAAAGGAAAAAGTGTTTGTCTTTTTTTTTTGGTAAATAAGTATTTGTCCTTTTAAATGACACAACTTATATCATTTCACTCTCACAAAGAGGTGAGACCCACACCTTTATATTTTTTTGTCCACTCTCTCTTCCTTTATCTATCTCTTTCTCTCACTTAAAATAACATAATTTTAAATTCTTTAAAATGATACACACTTTTCCCAAAAAGAAATACTAACTCAAATTTCTATAGGTGAGTAATATAATAAAAGTTTTATCATGTAACATGAAAAAAAATTATTTTTCTAATTATTATGAGGGTTTGATGTTTGTCATTTTAAATGACATAAGTTATGTCATTTTAGGAGAGATATAGACACAAGAAATGAAAATAATGGGAGAGGGAAAGTGGATGGTTTTTTCATTTAAATTTAAAATAAAAAAGTTTGTGTTTATCTCTCTTAAAATAAGATAATTTTATATCATTTAAAATGACAAACATTTTTCCTATAGAAAAGGTCAAAACCCGTTTTGCAGTAAAAAAACATGAGAATTTCGTATAGGAGATTTTTATTTTGGGTTATGTATAGGAGGATATTCAAATCTAAAATATTATTATATCTTTCTGCATCTAATAATAGCAGCCTCGTAATTAAAAAAAAAAAAGAAAACTTCATTTTCACTCACTGTGATTTTGTGATTTATCATTTGACCCCATGTGATTTTAAACTTATCAGTTAGACCCACTGTGCTGAAATATTTTGTCATTTAACCCCCAATGGTTTCAAATTCTCACTTAGACCCCTTGTTGTTACAAAATTTCTCACTTAGATACCTTGTGATTTAAGAAATAAATATTTTTAAAAATAAATTTTCCCTTTTTTATTTTATATCCTCGTGTAAGTATTTATGGTTTTAAAAATATTTCAAGTTATTTATTCCGAAATTAATTTATAAATTGTCTTATTTTTTAAATATATTTGAAATTAAAAAATATTATTTAAGATAAATTAGATATGTATTATCAAAAAAGATATTTACTTTCTTCAGATAATTTTATAACGATATAGGGTAAAAATAGATAAAATAAAATAATATTTGATTTGAATTGAATTTATCTTCTATATAAAAATAAGTGAATTTCTTAAAAATTCATTTTCATATAGGTGAGGGTATAAAGTAAAAAATAGAGAACAATTATTTTAAATTTTTATTTTTAAAATTTTTATTTTTGTAACCACATGTGCTCTAAGTGAAAAAAAAATTAACCACAAAATGTCTAAGTGAAAGTTTGAAACCACAAGGGGTTAAATGATAAATTATTTGAGCACAATAGATCTAGATGATAAATTTAAAACCAAAAGGGGTCAAATGATAAATCACAAAACCACAAAATGAAATTTTCCCCTTAAAAAAATATATCCAAAAAACCAGAATCTAGATGAATGAGATACTAAAGGGTTGCTAGTTGTCCAAGTTGGGTTGGTCAAATTTGTTAGGCTACCTTAGATTAAGAGGTGTTCCCTTTCAGTTCAAGAAGGTCCTACCTTATAACATCTTGAAGAAGGAACAACGATGCCTCCCTGGCTCAAGATTCAAGCTCTGACACACCAATGCATCCAAAAATGTCAGTGGTCCTTTTTGTTTGACGTCACTCGCCACGTTAACTTATGTTCATGAACCAAATTTATCTGCCCCTCACAAAAGCTCCAATTAGTTCTGTTCCTCTTTATATCATACTAAAAAAGGATAAAAAGTTTATAAAAAAAAAAAGGTAAAAAAAATTTAGTTTATATTTTATATAATGCTACCATATAGAAATGTTTATATTAAAACTATTTAAATATTTATTAAAACAATAATTCTGGACCCGTCCCAAAAGTTAGCTCAAAGGGTGAGAGTGCCCAAGACCTTATAAACTCTATATTAGTTGTTATTTAACCAATGTGGGACTATATATCTCAACACGCCCCCACGCAAGAGCCCTCTTGACTTAAAGAGTGGATTATGCAACAGGCCCAATATTTGGTTTACCTTTTTTTGTGTTTCCGGTGTGGATCGAACCAATCGGATTAATTGCGAAGTAATGAACCGATTGGCATATTTCAAAAAAAAAAATATTTATTAAAACAATAGGTCAATTGAGAACATAGGTTGGAAGAGGAAATTATCTATTGACAGTAGAAAAAAAAAAAGACAAACACTTTAACTATTTTACAAAACAATTTAAAAAAAGAACACAATCAAATATGTCTCCAAACTTTCTATTCATGAAAACGATTTCAAAAATATATTCTTTCTACAAATCAGATTTTCAATTGAGAGATTTTCTCTATTAATATTGGCATGAATCAAATTCAAACCACATAATTATTTTTGCCTGGTTGAAATCTTAAAACTATTAATATGATTTTATTTGATTTTTCCTCTAGAAGGGGATTTAACAGAGCATTTATTTATTTATAAAACAGTTTTGAAAGCAATAAAACCTTGCCAAATATTTTGATAACTCTTTAAAAGCCATGAGCTGTACAAAGTCATGCACCTATTTACAACCACAAGAATAACAAGATTTTTTTTTTTTCCTTCTTCTTCTTCACATAACACCCTTCACATAACACATTACATGAAAAGAGTAAATATGAAATTTCTCTAAACGAAACACAAAATTAGAAAGAAAGAAAAAAAAAAAAACAGAGTCATTTTGTACTGTGATCAGTGAGAGAACGCCATTCTGTAACTTCGATCCCTTAAAATCCCATTATACAGAGCAATTCTGTTCTCTGGCATTCCACGTGTTTTCTGTGTTTCCTTTCTGCATTTGATGCTTGATACTCTGTTTTGCTTACTCTGTTCTTCTCTGTTTTCATCATTAGCATATCTTGCCACTTCTTTCACCGTCACATGTTCTGCAAATTTCACTGTCTTCTTCTTCTTCTTCCTTTCCCTTTTCTTTTCCTCTGAAAAAAAATATAAAATTAACAAGTGACGTGAACAACTCATACTCTAAAAATTTCGTCAGCAAAATTAGGTGAAGTGAAAAGAACGATTGAAAAAAAAAGGAAGAAAATGAGTTTAGATTTACCTGTGCATAAGCAAGAGCGTAGAATTTGTTTATTAGAGAGGGTAGAATTTGAATTCCCATGAAATGGTGGAGAAGGTTTTTGCTTAGAGAAAGCAAGGTAAAGCACAGTGCTTGACAAAAGCATAGCTGTGGTCAAAAAAAGACCTTGGGAGATCGAAGCCATGTTTTGGGAACAGAGCAAAAGGTAACAACGTTGTATTGTGAGAAGAATTTGGAACATAGTTGATGTCTTGCAGTGGTATTGTTATTTAAAGGACCACATTTTAAAAAGCTAGAATTAAAGAAAGATTCCTTAATCAATTCAATCATAGTAAATATGATAACAGTCAATCAAAAACTTTAAGGAAAGATTCCTTAATCAATTCAATCGTAGTAAATATGATAACAGTCGATCAAAAACTGGATCTTTAATATTTGGGAAAATTGGATCTTTTATCTCCAAAAAAAACAACAACATAATAATAATAGGATTTTCCAAGCCTTAAACAAGGAAAATAAAATAACAAAAAAGTAAAGAAATATAATCATGCACTATCAAAGAAGATAATGCACAATTAATGCACACTCAAATGTAATCTAAATATAACAAAAAAAGACTATTAAAAAAATATAACAAAAAAGAAAATAATTAATAATTATTTAAAAGCCCTAAACTATGGAATACATTATAAAAAAGCACAATCCAAATCAGTCACCTCGGGTGCATCAAGTTTGTGTTCTTTTTATCTTTATTTCTTTAATGAAATCCACATTTTTTTGTGTCTATCTCAATTTTAAAATGACATGAGTTTATGTCATTTACAAGGACACATACTTTTTCCATTAAACAATTAGTCGGTACCAGTTTAATCAAATATTTCATTTGCAAATAAAATATTTTATCTATTTTATTTAATTTATTCGGTACATTTTTCTACATTTAAAAAATATTTCATTCATTTTTTTTCCTTTTCTTTTACAATATCATTTCCTAATGTGTTGTTACAATATTCTTTTCTTATCATTACTTTTATTTAATCAAATAAAAAACAATTTCTTTATTTTCCATTTGTAATTTAATATACATGGATATATTATTATTATTCAGACAAAGAGACCCAAAAAGAAAAAAATGAGGAAAAAGCCCGCGTTGGAAGATTTACTTGTCCAATTAATATACGTGGAACATAGTTGACGACTTACAATGGTATTGTTATTTAAAAGACCACATTTTAAAAAGCTAAAATTAAGAAAAGATTCCTTAATCAATTCAATTGTAGTAAATACGATAACAGTCGATCAAAAACTTTAAAGAAAGATTCCTTAATCAATTCAATCGTTGTAGATACGATAACAATCGATCAAAAACTGGATCTTTAATATTTGGGAAAATTGTTTTATCTCAAAAAACAAAACAAAAAAAATAAATTGGATCTTTAATATTTGGGAAAACTTCAAAAAACCATCGTAACTTTTTTCATAATCATTTATCTCGTCCGAGAATTTTGAATTATTTCTACCTTGACTTAAAAGATTTTTTATCATTTATCCCATAAGTGAGAGGGTAAATGATAAAAAAATTAAATCAAGGGGATAAATGATAAAAAAAATTAAATAGTGAAGTAAATGATTCAAATTTTTTGGGAGGGGTAAGTGATAATTGAGATAACTCATAGGGTTTTTTGAAGTTTTCCCTTAATATTTTTATAAGATACAAAAATAATTTTTTGGCAAATAATTTATCTATAAATAAAAGATTAAGCTAATCAGACAGGAAATGATCCGCTTACAAATTTTTTTTATAAATTACATTAAGCAGCATGATCGGTCATACATTCTTAAGTGAAGTATTGTACTTAATGTAATTTGTAAGAATTTATAAATAAAAAATTTGTAAATATAATTTTCTTCATTAAAATCCAATATTAATTAACCAATCTTAGATTGAGTGTATTTTTGCAAACCTTCGCGGGTGGTAATGGATGGAAAATTATTAAAAAGAAATCGGAAACTTTCAACAAATATGGTAAGAATGAAAAAAAAAAAAGAAGAAGAAGAAAGGAATGGCAGTGGTTGATTGACTAATTGGTTGCCGTGTCAGGATAAATGTCAATTAATTAAGAAATTATTCCGATAGATGTTTTAAATTATTTTAAAAATAAAAAGGAAAAAAAGTATCCAATGTTATTTTAGATAATTTTGTCTAATGTCACTGAAACAACGTTATTTTATGATTAGAAAATTAAAAAATTAGAATAATAAAGACTATTATAACCCTTGAAATAAATTAAAATTAAAAATATACCATGATTTCCGTCCCAAAATAATGTCATTTTGACGAACATTAAATAAAATTATCTAAAGTAACTGTATAAAAAACTAACCCATAAAAAAAACATATTTAATATTTTATCCAACTGTACAAACATGATATTAAAAATAAAAATGAAACTGGCAGTGGTAGACAATATAACTTGCCTCAAATTAAATGTAAGAAAATCTGGTCAAAAAAGTTACTCTCCTTCTAGAAGAAGAAAATGGTCAGAGAATTGGACGTTGGAAGTTGAATTGTTATTGTTATAAAACCATAAAAGGAGTAGGAGTAGTTGACGACTCTTTGCATTTCATTATTATTATTATTTTTATTTTTTTTAGAAAGTGAACCTAATTATCAGAATGCCAGTATCCCCACGGGTTCGATTCTTTGAGCTGCCTATGAGACTAATTCAGAGTTCGGGTGTGAATTCAAAAATTACGGTACTTATGCCCCTCCCCAAATGGTATTGATGAGATTCGAACCGAGGTCGTAATTAGTGGACTGACTCCATATAAATATTACTTGCAATAATTTTAAAATTTTATTACTTGCAATAATTTTAAAATTTTATTTTTTAAATTTTCAATTATTCTTCATATAGTATTATTCAATAAGAAATATAAATTCGTTATCTTTATTTGTTTTTTCTTTGAACCCTATTATTTTACAAACTTTTCAACAAACTTCATTGCATTATATTGAGATGCGAGAAATCTCATTGAATGGGTGTCAATTGTTCCTTTTCCCATAAGTTTGTAACGGTAAAATTATAAATTATCTGCTGTATTGATGTTTTCCACACGTGAGCTTCGAATGCAGCGCGGTACTTTAACTAGTATTTTATATATTTAAAAAATTCCTTAAAATATTTTATATATGAAAAATTATAAAGACCAAGGAATACAAATTTATGCTATATTATTTTTTTAGGTCTTAATATAGTCTAAGACAAAGGTTTAATAGAATACATAAAAAATAATATAAATGAAGATGAATTAATACTATAATATTTTTTTCAAATTCATAATATAATTTAAAACAAAGGTTTAGTAAAATTGAAGGGGGTGATCATCCTCTCTAAGTCAACTACTAAATACAAGTAAACCCCCAAAATCAGAATTGAACAAATAATATAATTATATATGTGAGATAGAATCAATAACATGTTCAATGATATAGTTATATATATGGGATAGAATCACCAACAGCTATGTTTAGTGCTGTAGGGTGTCTTACATGTCTCCTCCCTTAATTCTGTGCATACCAAAACAATGTTAAGCATATATGATATGATGTAGAAGTTCATACTTTAATACTTCAGATGCTATGATCTTCCAATTGCAAGCATTTTATTTTATTTTTTTAGTAATGTGGGGCTAATACTAGTTTTAGTTCTTTTTTTAAAAAATAAATAAATACCAGAGCATAAATTGAAATTTAAACAAGAAAACATCAAATTACACGTGTTTAGATATGCATCTTGAAATTTCAAGAAGAAAATATGAAATCAAAAGGGTTGAGAGATACTTCTTTTTCACTTGAAAATTGCCAATTAAAAGATCTACATAAAATTTATTCTAGGTAGCATGTCATATGAGAACCATTTTTTTTATTTATTCTCGAGAACAGAAAAGGACAGAAGAAACAACATTTGGTAAAATTGATTTTTTTTTTCCAGATATCAACTGGTTTATAAAAAAAAGAAATAATTTTTTTTCCTCCGGTTTCAGGGCACAAAAAGAGAATCAATTTACTGTTTTACTTTTATTCATTCGCCATTCTCAGCCCTTTCTTTAAAAAAAAAAAAAAAACTATGTCTCGTGTTCCTTCCTCTTTCGATGCTTCTGTCTTATGTAAGTTTTTTTTTTTTTTCTTCACCTCTTTTCTCCATTGCTTTTTTCTTCTAACATGTTTCTCTTTCCTTCTTCATTCTTTTCTTCTCCCCTACTGTCGCAGCTTCACTGTTTCGTTGTTCTTTATGTCATTCTTCTCCATTACTGTTGTTGTTTAGAGATACAAAACAAAAATCTAGCACATTATGTGAATCCCATTGCAGCATCAATCCATACATATGCAATTATAGATGACGAGGGTGCCTCAAATCAAGTGACCGAAATAAACATTATTAAAAAAAATATGGCAAACCAATTAGTTAGAGACAATCACTTGCCCCAATAGTAGGGTGTTCGTCAACCGATCTAAACCGATTCAAACCGCGATAACCGAACTAAAAAACGAAAAAACCGAAAAATCGAAAATTGAAAAAAAAACCACAAAATTTAATTGAATTGGATCGGTTTTTTGGATTGATTGATGAAAATCGATCTAATACAAACCGATCCAATATATTAATTCCCCTTTACCTACTTGGATTTTTTCCCAATCATAGCTCAAAAATCTCTAAACCCAATATCCATTAACTCATCATCTAAATCCAAAAAAAAACCTATTAACTTCTTATTAACAAAATTTTATTTATGTAGAGATTCATATCTCATTGTAAAAAAAAAAAACAAAAATTACATTATCGTTTAGTGATGCTTTTGTATTTGACTTTTAACTTTTAAAATAAAATAAATCAAAAAACATCTCTTGACTATGGCTTTAATGTTTCTACAATAAATGATGATAATTTATTTATACTCGCTCTCAAAATAAATAACGTCATTTTTGTTTGATAAAATTATAATGAAAAAGATTATTATAACGGTAAAATAAATTATAATTACGAAAATACCTTGATTTTTGTCTCAAAATTATGTCATTTTAGACTTAATATGGATAAATTATCTATTGACAGTAGAAAAAAAGACAAACACTTTAACTATTTTACAAAACAATTTAAAAAAAGAACACAATCAAATATGTCTCCAAACTTTCTATTCATGAAAAAGACTTCAAAAATCTATTATTTCTATAAATCAGATTTTCAATTGAGAGATTTTCTCTATTAATATTGGCATGAATCAAATTCAAACAATATAATTATTTTTGCCTGGTTGAAATCCTAAAACTGTTAATATGATTTT
Organism: Gastrolobium villosum; assembly: GCA_032173675.1. Taxonomy (NCBI): domain Eukaryota; kingdom Viridiplantae; phylum Streptophyta; class Magnoliopsida; order Fabales; family Fabaceae; genus Gastrolobium; species Gastrolobium villosum. Next base: position 56,275 of record JAVKPL010006551.1, on the reverse strand, counting down.
ATTTGATTTTTCCTCTAGAAGGGGATTTAACAGAGCATTTATTTATTTATAAAACAGTTTTGAAAGCAATAAAACCTTGCCAAATATTTTGATAACTCCTTAAAAACCATGAGCTGTACAAAGTCATGCACCTATTTACAACCACAAGAATAATAAGATTTTTTTTTCCCTTCTTCTTCTTCACATAACACCCTTCACATAACACATTACATGAAAAGAGTAAATATGAAATTTCTCTGAACGAAACACACAAAATTAGAAAAAAAGTCATTTTGTACTGTGATCAGCGAGAGAACGCCATTCTGTAATTTCGATCCCTTAAAATTCCATTATACAGAGCAATTCTGTTCTCTGGCATTCCACGTGTTTTCTGTGTTTCCTTTCTGCATTTGCTGCTTGATACTTTGTTTTGCTTACTCTGTTCTTCTCTGTTTTCATCATTAGCATCTCTTGCCACTTCTTTCACCATCACGTGTTCTGCAAATTTCACATTCTTCTTCTTCTTCCTTTCCCTTTTCTTTCCCTCTGAAAAGTAAATAAAATAAACAAGTGACTTGAACAACTCATACTATAAAAATTTCGTCAACAAAATTAGGTGAAGTGAAAAGAACGATTGAAAAAAAAGGAAAGAAAATGAGTTTAGATTTACCTGTGCATAAGCAAGAGCGTATAATTTGTTTATTAGAGAGGGTAGAATTTGAATTCCCATGAAATGGTTGAGAAGGTTTTTGCTTAGAGAAAGCAAGGTAAAGCACAGTGCTTGACAAAAGCATAGCTATGGTCAAAACAAGACCTTGGGAGATCGAAGCCATGTTTTGGGAACAGAGCAAAAGACAACAACGTTGTATTGTGAGAAGAATTTGGAACATAGTTGACAACTTACAGTGGTATTGTTATTTAAAGACCACATTTTAAAAAGCTAAAATTAAGTAAAGATTCCTTAATCAATTCAATCGTAGTAAATATGATAACAGTTGATCAAAAACTTTAAGGAAAGATTCCTTAATCAATTCAATCGTAATAAATACGATAACAGTCGATCAAAAACTGGATCTTTTGTTATAAAAAAAATAAAAAATTGGATCTTTAATATTTGGGGAAACTTCAAAAAATCACCTTAATTTTTTTCATAATCATTTATCTTATCCCAAAATTTTGAATCATTTATCCCTAATTTAAAGATTTTTATCATTTAAATGATGAAAAAATATTAAATCAAGGGGATAAATAATAAAAGAAAATTAAATAGGAATGTAAATGATTCAAATTTTTTATGAGGGGAAAGTGATAATTGTGATAACTCATAGAGGTGTTTTGAAGTTTTCCCTTCCTATTTTTATAAGATACAAAAATATATTTTTGGCAAATAATTTATCTATAAATAAAAGATTAAGCTAATCATACAGGAAATAATCCGCTTACAAATTACATTAAGCAGCATGATCGGTCATACATTCTTAATTAAAGTATCATACTTAATGTAATTTGTAAGAATTTAAAAAAAAAATTGTAAATATAATTTTCTTCGTTAAAATCCAATATTAATTAACCAATCTTAAATTGAGTGTATTTTTGCGAACCTTCGCGGGTGGTAATGGATGGAAAATTATTAAAAAGAAATCGGAAATTTTCAACAAATATGGTAAGAATGAAAAAAAGGAAAAGAAGAAAGGAATGGCAGTGATTGATTGAGTAATTGGTTGCCATGTCAGGATAAATGTCAAATAATTAAGAAATTATTCCGATAGATGTTTTAAATTATTTTAAAAATAAAAAAGGGAAAAAAAGTATCTAATGTTATTTTAGACAATTTTATGTAATGTTCACCGAAACGATGTCATTTTGGGTTGAAAAATTTAAAAATTAGAATAATAAAGACTATTATAACCCTTAAATAAATTAAAATTAAAAATACATCATAATTTCCGTCCAAAATAATGTTGTTTGGCGAACATTCAGATAAAGAAGTTATAAAAAGTAATTAAAAAAAAACGAACCCATAAAAAAACATATTTAATATTTTATCCAACTGTACAAAAATGATATTAAAAATAAAAATTGAAACTGGCAGTGGTAGACAATATAACTTGCCTCAAATTAAATGTAAGAAAATCTGGTCAAAGAAGTTACTCTCCTTCAAGAAGAAGAAAATGGTCAGAGAATTGGACGTTGGAAGTTGAATTGTTATTGTTATTGACTTATTGTTATGGGAGAACTCGGAGACCATATAAAACCATAAAAGGAGTAGGAGTAGTTGACTGACTCTTTGTATTTCATTAATATTATTATTATTATTTTTGAAACTGATCTTAATTATTTCTTTAAGGTGAATTAGAATTCCCGGAATTCTTATGGGTACGACTTTTTGCGCTGCCTATGAGACTAAACCAAAGTTCGGGTGCGAGTTCAAGGATTACGATACGCCTCTTCCCAGATAGTGTTGATAAGATTCGAACCGAAGTCCCCTGTAACTAGTTGACCGACTCCGGATAAATTTTACTTGCAATAATTTTAAATATTTATTTTTTAAATTTTCAATTATTCTTCATATAGTATTATTCAATAAGAAATATAAATTCGTTATCTTTATTTGTTTTTTCTTTGAACCCTATTATTTTACCAACTTTTCAACAAACTTCATTGCATTATCTTGAGATGCGAGAAAACTCATTGAATGGGTGTCAATTGTTCCTTTTCCCATAAGTTTGTAACGTAAAATTATAAATTATCTGCTGTATTGATGTTTTCCACGGAAAAATTTAATATTCTCCACTGAATCTTTTGGTGCTTCCTCTCATAACATTAATTTTTTCTTTCCCTTTTTATCTCTATTATTTTCTCACTTTTCCCATTTTACTCTCCTATTTACACTAAGAGACCACCTAAAAATAGTGGTCCCGGTTCACTTTAAATTAGCTCGTTTTCCACACAGAATGTGAGCTTCGAATGCAGCGCGGTACTTTGACTAGTATTTTATATGAGATTTGATTTTCTCATGTTAGAATTCAATCTTCATGTTATGACTCAACTAGTGGTGGGTCTCACATTTATTAAAAAATAAAAAATAAAAGAAAAGTTTTGCACGTAAATTGAATGGTCACAACATGAGAATTGAATTCTCATGTGACATAAGAAAATGTTTTCCCATTTTATATATATTTAAAAAATTCCTCAAAATATTTTATGCGAAAACATTTTCTCATGTCGTATGAGAGTTATTTTCTCCTACTAATAATCCTTCGATTTTCGTGTAATATTTTTTTTTATTTTTTTATTTTTTTAATAGATGTGGACCCCACATGAGATGTGTCTACAACATGATAGAATTTTCTTATGCGACATGAGAAAATCGAAACCCATATTTTTATATATGAAAAATTATAAAGACCAAGGAATACAAATTTATGCTATATTATTTTTTTTAGGTCTTAATATAGTCTAAGACAAAGGTTTAATAGAATACATAAAAAATAATATAAATGAAGATGAATTTATACTATAATAATACTTTTGTCAAATTCATAATATAATTTAAAACAAAGGTTTAGTAAAATTGAAGGGGGTGATCATCCTCTGTAAGTCAACTACTAAATACAAGTAAACCCCCAAAATCAGAATTGAACAAATAATATAATTATATATGTGAGATAGAATCAATAACATGTTCCATAATATAGTTATATATATGGGATAGAATCACCGACAGCTATGTTTAGTGCTGTAGGGTGTCTTACATGTCTCCTCCCTTAATTCTGTGCATACCAAAACAATGTTGAGCATATATGATATAATGTAGAAGTTCATACTTTAATACTTCAGATGCTATGATCTTCCAATTCCAAGCATTTTTTATTTATTTTTTTAGTAACGTGGGGCTAATACTAGTTTTAGTTCTTTAAAAAAAAAAAAAATACCAGAGCATAAATTGAAATTTAAACAATAAAACATCAAATTACACGTGTTTAGATATGCATCTTGAAATTTCAAGAAGAAAATATGAAATCAAAAGGGTTGAGAGATACTTCTTTTTCACTTGAAAATTGCCAATTAAAAGATCTACATAAAATTTATTCTAGGTAGCATGTCATATGAGAACCATTTTTTTTTATTTTATTCTCGAGAACAGAAAGGGACAGAAGAAACAACATTTGGTAAAATTGATTTTTTTTTCCAGATATTAACTGATTTATAAAAAAAAAAGAAATAATTTTTTTCCTCGGGTTTCAGAGCACAAAAAGAGAATCAATTTACTGTTTTACTTTTATTCATTCGCCATTCTCAGCCCTTTCTTTAAAAAAAAGAAATTATGTGTCTGTTTGATTATGTTCTGGTTTTTGTGTTCTTAAAATTATTTTGTAAAATAGTTATGAATTGAAAGTTAAAAACTAAAATAGAAAACAAAAGCAACTCGGACATGTTCTCTAAATTTGATTATAAAAAAAACAATTATAATTTTTAAAATATTTTTTACAAAATAAGTCTTACCAAATGAGTTTTTTTTGTTCTGAAAACTAAAAAATAATTTTTGAAAACAATAACCAAATAGAGCCTATGTCTCGTGTACCTTCCTCCTTCGATGCTTCTGTCTTATGTAAGTTTTTTTTTTTCTTCCCCTCTTTTCTCCATTGCTTTTTTCTTCTAACATGTTTCTCTTTCCTTCTTCATTCTTTTCTTCTCACCTACTGTCGCAGCTTCACTGTTTCGTTGTTCTTTATGTCATTCTTCTCCATTACTGTTGTTGTTTATAGATAGGAAACAAAAATCTAGCACATTATATGAATCCTAATATTGGAGCATCAATTCATACATCTACAATTATAGATGAGGAGGATGCCTCAAATCAAGTGACCGAAATAAACATTATTAAAAAAAATATGGCAAACCAATTAGCTAGAGACAATCACTTGCCCCAATATGATGTTGACGAATTAAAAGACATATTCGAAATACATTGGAGACTTGTCATATTTTTTGTTCAATGCAACATCAATTATTTTTGCTTTAAATTATTGCGATATCATGAAAATTTAGTTGAGTGATTTTACTTATGTATATATTTAGTTATTCATTTGTCTCATTAATATTAACGTAATAATATGGTATTAAAAATAAAGTAGTCAAGGAAACGAGAAAAAAAATATATATATAAATTGAGAAGGGGGATGAAAAATAATGGTTAAAAGTATATTTTAGCATTTGTTGTAAAAAAATTACACGGTTCATATTATAAATTTTTAGATACTTTTTTTAAATATGAAATGTTGGCATTTTGGTTAAAATCTTTTGCAATTTCTTATTTTATACGGTTGATGAAATTTGTAAACAAAAAATTAAATGATAGATTTGTTTATACCGAAAAAAATAGATTTGTATTGTGTTATCAAACAAAATTTTTGGATTGTGTTAACAAACGTAATTTTAATCATGAGAATAAAAATGAATATATTAACAAACATAATTTTAATTCTCAAAATTCTTCCAAAACACATGATGTTGATAATCTTGATGCTTCAATCTTATAAGATTATTGGTGTGAGGGTATATGTTAATAGTTGGTTCCATGACAAGACATGTTATTAAAAAAAAAAAAAAAAGAGAACAAGAAAAAGAAGAAAGCAAAAGGCAAAAATTACAAATCGTTTCCCTTCCTAACTAATCTCGATCTTTCTTATTTCCTTTGGTATGTATGGTGGCTTGAGCTTGTAGTTTCGTGTTACCTAATGACTCTGGTAGTTCTACTACTAGCTAGAAAAGTCAAGCATTCGCGTGAACAGGTAAGCTTCTGACCCACGGGAATCCCGTGTTTTTGTTCCCTACCAAACTCATATAAATATGTTAAAAGTAAATAATACTCTTATGTTACATGAAATATATCTCTCATGTCACATCCACATAAAAAAATGTATCCATTTTTTTTCTTTTTAAAAAATTAGTGAATCTCACTTAATTTATCTCATAACATAAGATAACATCTCTCCTGTAGTATAAGAAAAGTAAAGCCCATATGTTAAAGCAAAAAATATTTTTGCTTTTAGCGTAAAAAATATTTTTTTATTATATTCACATAAAAATAAATGAATTTTATTGTGAAGAGAAGATAATTTTTTTTTATGAAACCTATTTAATTTTTCTGAGTATAATAAATAAATATTTTCTACATTAAAAGCTTAAATGTTAAACCCATATATTAAAGGGATTTAATTTTCTCATGTTGCATGAGAATTCAATTCTCATATTGTGACTCAACTAGTGGTAGATCCCACACTTATTAAAAAAAAAAAATCGCACGTAAATCAAAGAGTCACAATGAGAAACATATGTTTTCCATATATTAAAATCAACAAACGGAAAATGATAATTTTATGAAATATTGGTATGGTTAACATTTATAATAAAAAGCTAGAGCTTTTTAGCACATATCGTTAGTATCAATAACTTGGATGATCTATAATTTTAATATAAATCCTTATTGAAGTTAGTAGTTTCTCTCCTTCTTTTTTAAATGGGAAGAATGATAGAATGCAATTGTCAAATCCGGTGTTTGACTGGTGAGAATGTACTTGCTATACTAAGACGCTATTACAATCTAAATATTATTTTCTAATTTATCCAGAAGCAATAATGTCTATCCCGTTCATGGTCGTAAATAACTTACTGAAATGGAGAGAGATCATGAAATGGACTACGATGATTGATCTGTAATAAAAAGCAGAAAACGTTAAGCTCCGCTCCATAATTTCATTTGGTAACTTAAAGAAACAAAAAGCTAAAATTCATTTGTTTTTTTATATTAATTCATAGAAAAAAATATTTATACTTTTAAATTACCCAAATTATGTCATTTTACTCTCACACAAATAATTAAGACCCTCACTTTTATTTCTTTATCCTCTCTCTTCTTAATAATCTATTTTTTTTTCTCTTACTTAAAATAACAAAAATTTACCAACATTTTTTTCCTAACCAAGTTTTAATGGACCCGAGCGGTTTTGGGTTTGGTGTTTTCTCCCATTCGACTCTTAAAAATCGTATGTATTGTGATTTAATCGGGTCATATATATATATATTTTTTTTTTGTGAAATATATCTTGATATTTAACTAAATTGCATCTAAACCAACAATCTTATATATATATATATATATATATATATATATATATATATATATATATATATCAATATATGATCCCGTTTAAATATATATATATATATATATATATATATGATTTTATTTTTCTTATTCAAATAAGATAAATTTTCTCTTCTATTCTCACAACAAATGGTGAGATCCACTTTATTTTATTTTATTTTAAAAAAAAAAATACGAAAATCGGAGTGAGAGTAAGAGATAAAATCTCTCTTATGTGACATAATAGAAATAAAACTCATATATATATAGGTTATACTTACAACCTATTTTTCTTTACAAGAGAGATAGAGATAGATAAAGGACAACTAAAGGTGTGGGTCTCATTTCTTTGTGAGAGTGAAAGGATATAAGTTGTGTCATTTAAAATGATAAACAATTTTCCCTTCATATATATATATATATATATATATATATATATATATATATATATGGCAAAATGATGTGTAATGTGACTGCATAACCGTTGATTGACGGAAAAACTAACGGTTAAAATATTTGGTTGTAAAATTAATTATAGAAAATAAAAATATTATATTTATTTCCACTTTTGGGTTGATTCCCCAATTTAATAATCTTTCACCATATATATATATATATATATATATATATATATATATATATATATATATATATATATATATATATATATATATTGACAAGTACAAGAAAGACCATTGACAAAAACTTATTTTTCTATTATTTGTGGACGAAAGATGTGGTTAATTTAACTATAAAAGTAATAAATAAGAATTTACATCAAAGAAAAGCACTATATTGAAAACCACAAGTTGATTTTGATCCACTCGATTTTTCGTATTCACAACTTGTAAGGCTATACCCCTATAAATCAATGACTTTTTTTTTTTTAATTTTCAAATAATGCTAAATGGTCATTCGTTGTTACCATTACATAATTTTAGATTGCTCATGAAGTTTATTTACTATAATTAATACGTTGAATTAACTACCTTTGAAATCCAGAGTCCACGGAGTATGTTCGTCAATAGCGTCTTTGACTAATGCAAGCTCACGAAAATGGAATTTGAAAAGCCAAGCATTAAAAACCAAACAGCTAAGAATTCAAGTAACAAATATGGAATAAATTGTTGGCACAACTCATAAGACAATATACAAAGCTAAGCACCACCAACTAATGCATCTACGTAAGCAAATGAAACCAGAATTAACATCATACCTGCAAAAATTATTATAATAATAAGTAATAATAATTAAAATTAGTGTAAACTTGGCATGTTATTTAATAAATTAAATATATTGATAATTATATAAATATTTTAAAAAATATATTATATTTACAGCATATTTTCTCTTACCATCAGTTTATGATAACTTATAAGAGGAAGGATATTCTTACTACTAAATTTTTCTACTACCAACTTACTACCTATCTAATCACCATTGAATTAAAGAGAGAGAAAAATAAAAAGTTTTTGAAAAAAGAGAAAATGTTGATCTAATGGTAATTAGATAGATAGTGAGTTGGTAGTAGAAAAATTTATTAGTAATAATATCATCCTCAACTTATAAAAGTTAGAACCACACAAATGATCGTACAAGGTTAAAAAAAATGTTATAAATATAATATTTTATAAAATAATTCACTTTAGTAATAACTGAGCTCTTAGGATAATAACATAATTATCCTAACAATATAAAATAATAAAGATAAAACCCTTATCTTATAAATTAGAGATTGAATCTTACATCAACTATCAACTGAGAGATCTACATAATCCAAAAAGTAATTTCTATAAATAAAAAAGCTAAAGAACTCATGAACATATTCTGAACTCATTTATTATTACTGGCAATATTATGCATACACTCACGTCTCGGCTATAAACCTGATATCTATATCTAATATATTTATGCGCATATCCTATGATATAATATGGGTTATATAAGAGTTATGTCGTAGGAAAACTGATTGTGTTATGTTATAGAGATTCGTTTTGCGTGCCGGAGTTTTTTTAGTTACGGACTCCACAAAATATTGTGTGTGTAGGAAATTTTTTATGATTATGTTAAATGATAGATAATAAACCCATATAATATAATGTACAATTCTACTGTTTTTTTAGGACCAAACACGAGCTATATCTTAGAATTTGACCAAAGATCATAAATAGTAAGAACCGGGAGGCACAAATCCAAAATTAGATTACTGTGTCCATTATGATTTATTTCAGTAGTTAGTATGTCCATTAAGATTTTGGACACCCTACCAGAAAAAATAAAATAAAAAAATAATCCACTCTTGCTTTATTTTATTCCGTTTGGATTTTTCATTTGGCAGAGAAGAGAAAAGGAACAAAGAAGAAGAAGAAGAATCCAAAAGCCATCCTATCTGTGTGTTTGCTTTGCACATCAGAAGGAAGGGCTATCGATTTCAGGAATACGCAAAAGAGAGTCCAAACCTCACAACGTCAATATCTCAAATTCTCAATCACAAAGGTTGCTCTCTTTTTTTATGCATTTTTCTCTCTCTTGTTTTCACAATTATTCTTTTTTCTTTTATTTTTTTCTTTCTTTCTTTCTTTCCAATCCGTGCCTTTCGAATTGTTAGGATTGCTCTGGGACTGGGCTTCGTCTTCTTCGTTTCTCTACAAATTCCTTGTGGCAGATCTAATCTAACCAGGCTTTTTGGTTGTTTCAGGCACTACATGCATATGGGGTATGTTTTCTGATTCCAACCATACCATAACTGAAGAAAGTTAACTCCTTTTTATATTTTTTCTTTCAATTAACTATTATACCTTTATGGGCATCAATGTTTTTCCTTGTATTGTTCTATAATCATTTGGTGGGATGATGACCCTGAAAATTTGTTCCTTTTTTTTTTCTCTTGATTCATATGGTTGTCTACAAAATTGATTAAAAGTATTCAAGATGGATTGTCGATTCCAATGCCAGCATTTTTGTTTTGGGAATAGAGGATGGGGTGGCTTTGTTTATGTTTTATTTTTTGGATAAATTCATCAATCAATTATTTTAGGATTTTTAATTTTCTGAATCTAAGTGACTAGATTGCAGTGTGTGTAAATAAATTTGCAGCTGTGAAATTGAAGTGTTTGAGTTATGGTGGCTGCTTTAGAGAATTATTATATGATTATAATGTGGTGCATAACAGAAATTAACGTGATTGTAACAGAGCAGTGGTTGTGTTGGATGCTATGAAAGGCCCGCAGTAATTTCCACTATGGATGTGCCATCAAAAGGGTTGGCAAAACAAGGTAAGGCAGTGAGGAAACCTAGTACATCAGAGGATTTCTGGACCACCAGCACGCATGATATGGACAATAGTGCTGTTCAGTCACAGGGGAGCATCTCTTCAACAAGTCTAACAAACCAAGCTGTGGTTCCTCATGGTGGTTCTTCCAAAAGCAGCAACCATACTGAATTTGTAAATCACGGTATTCTTCTTTGTTTTTTATTGTGCATATATTTTGCCAAATAAGCATTTCATAGTTTGATATGGTTTTTTTAAAATAAACTTTGAGATAAAAAAGAGAGAATGAAATGGCCTTGCACAGTGGGAGCTGAAAGAAAGCATCCATTGCCTATTGGACGGTTGATCAGCTCCTGTTTCAACAAGACTAAAGCTAACACAGCGTGTGTATCTGTTCATGGGGGGGTTAAATGATGATAACATTAAGCTGATGTTTCTGTAAAATAGTTGCTTTACACTTCCTTATTTCCTTTATAGGGGAAGTACTATATCAAGATATATCTGAGGCATGTTGCTGCTCATATATGAAATGGGGTTTGAGTGACATGGTGATTCGATTTAGTTTGTATTGAATTATCAAATAATATCATTTTTAGGTTTGACTTGCGCCATTCATATACGTTTCTTTTGGGCCTTGTACTCATTTGTGAAACATCACTAATTGTCACCTCTTTTCCATTGATATGAGGTTTCATGGCAATTTCTAGTCAGTTTTGCATTTTATTGTCTTATTTATATCTTGTTGGCTGTCTGCGTAGTATGTACAGATATTAGGTTGTCAAACGAGATTTTCGTAGATAAGTTAGTGGTGCAATCATTGGTTATTTTAATTTGCAAAGGCATTTATGAACTTATATTTGGTTGCAGGTCTAATTCTTTGGAATCAGACTAGGCAACGTTGGGTTGGAAATAAAAAGATCGAGAACGAAACGCAACAATTACGAGAACCTAAATTGAGGTAAATTACACTGTTGGATTAGTTTTATTGGCAGCTTATTATTTCTGTAGTTTCATTTGTGTTAGGATTCCTGCAAATCCATTTTTCTATAAGTTATCATTACTTCTTTCTACTTGTCTGATTTTTGTACCAAACTTATACAAGTCGACATTGAGGTTATGCTGTTATATTTTAACCACAGATTGGGGGGCATAAACTTATTCTATATTAAAACTCAATAGCTTACTCATTTGAAAGCCAGTTGTTCCCTTAAAAGGAGAAAAGTGTGTCAATGACTATATCCTTGCTGCTACATGGATTACTGTCATAAGGAGCTTAGTTTATTTTTGAATATTTGCCTTCATCAGTACTGGCATGCTAAGTTCTTTCATGTTGGTGTGGTGTATTGCAAAACTACTCAAATTGGTTAATAAGATTGCCGTGCGTGGCTGATGAATTTTTATTTTTTTGTCAGTAATTATGAATTTATTTTTGTTCTATCTTGTCAGAACTTATTGTCTGTGCCTTGCCAAAATTTTCTGGCTTTGCAGTTGGAATGCAACATACGAAAGTTTACTTGGAAGCAACAAGCCATTCCGTCAGCCTATCCCTCTTGCTGTAAGCATCTACACATGTAAACCATGATATGCAGTTTTAAGTAAACATTGATGATCTAATGGTTTGCTTGTATCAATGCTTATAGGAAATGGTAGATTTTCTTGTGGACATATGGGAACAGGATGGCCTATACGACTAAGTTGTTGTTGAAGCTTGAGGAAGTGCCGTTTGGTTAGATGATGATCCATGAAATAATTTTTAGTTCTTTCTTCTGTAGGAAGAGGATGATTGGCCATGTACTATAGTTTGTATATCAATTGTCACATGCCAACAATGAGGAAAATTTCTCTCTGCTGACCTTCAGATAATTGTATTATACTATATTTAATTGATTTGCACATGTTGCCTCTGGTAGGCAAGTTTTGAAAAACAAAACTCCCCTTTGTTGACGGCATGCTTCATCACTGGCTGCAACTTTCATTTGCTCTTCCTTTCCGTTAAATTAGACCGAAATTATTTTGTAGGACAAGTGGTCCATAGCACACACATCTAATATTTGACCTGGTTTCATATTTCATTCAACTTGAAATTTTAAATTTTATCTCAATAATGTTAAGAATTATGAATGGTTTATATCTAACTTTGATTTCACATTTAGGTAATTGGGTAATGTTACATATGTAAAACTTTCTCTCTTAAATCATCGTCATCTGTCCATTTTTTTTTTTCTCTCTTTATTTTTATTCGTCAATATCAATGGTACATATTAAATTGATATATAAGTTTGTACTATACGATAGTCATACCAAACAACTGAGAATGTTATAACATATCGTATAAGAAACTCTACTGGAAGATGTTATTCCTTTAAATATTATACTGGAACGGAGGTAATTTTCAAGGCCAGAATGGGCCCAAAAGAAACTGTATATAGTTCTTTCCCTCTGGAACACTCTTGTGAATCGTGTCATGTCATGTCAAAGAAAGAACGAGAACTCTCCCTTACCATCACTGTTCTCAAATTCCAAATGTATCCATTTTGTGATGTGTCGCTCTCTCATATCCTAGAATCTCTTGGAAACTTCTCTAACCATCCAAAGCCATGTAACCAACACCAATCCCATATCTTTATTTAAATTGTCTTAGTTCCTTCAATTATCAGCAAAGACAAACAATCAGAAACGAGTGCTTTAATATCAAGCTTAAAAAAATGGCTTTGGCACGTTTGGCTTTGAAAAATTTGCAGCAAAGGGTGTCTAGTTCCTCTTCATTGATAGGACATGATTGTGTGCAGAAGCATAGGTGGAGTAATGAGTTGCTGAAAAGGTTTACTACTGCAGCAAGTGACAAGGGGAAATCTGAAGGCAATGAAGTTGCTGTCTCTGAAGGCAAAAAGTCTAGGTTGTTCCCCAGAAGGAAAGGCAGAAGATGGCTTTGGAAAAACAATGACCGTGACTTCTCTCCTGCCCTTAATGGTATTCTCTACCTCTCTTTTTTTCCATGTTTTCTAATCCCATGACCTTCACTCACAGCCACACATTGAAAATTAGGGATGTGGATGGGTCGAACCGAACTCGATTTTTTGAAAAATCGAACGGAATTGATTTAAATGGTTTTATTCGGAAGTGGTTCGGTTCGGTCAAACTGATTCGATTCGGAAATAGTTCGAAATCAATTCGAAATCAATTCTCGTCGATCGTCTTTTGAAAAGAAAAAAATTTAAAAATTTTAAAAATAAAGTTTTAAAAATCAATTTTGTTCGGTTGGAAAATGGTTCGGTTCGGTTCAAAATAGTTCGGTTCTTAAATTAGTTCTAAAATCGGTTCGGTTCATGAACCAATTTTTTAAAATCACTTATTTTAAAATCGATTCGGTTCATCAACCGATTTTTAAAAATTTTTTATTTTAAAACTTTAGTGTTCGATTTCGAATTTCATAGAATGTGAATTTTATAAAATCTTAAGCACTTTTACCTTTGATCTAGTTTTTAAGGTGGTATATCTCAAGGTGATTATTTTGCACACCTCCTATTGAAAATAAGGTGTAATTTGAATCCCAAAACCAAAGGCAATCAAACTTTCAAATCTTTTAAACATTGAAAACCCACTTTTAGACAATGAATTAGGCATTAAATAATCTAATTAGTAGACATGTTTATTACTGATAAAACTTTGACAGTGTTCAATGAAACATTTTATAAAAATCTATATTATTTTACATGAAAATGAATTCCTAACCAGAGTCTATTTCCAGAAATTTATATATCAAAGCATAAGAAGTTATTAGTTGATAATAAAAATCCTGGTTATGCTCCAAATTGTGAACTTATTAAGAGGACATGAAACACAACACAAACTTACATATTCTGTTTGGTTGGTTTATAGAATTGTTTCCTTCAGGCCTTGGGAATGCACTGATGCAGGCAACTGAGAACATGAACAGGCTGTTTGAGAATATGAATTTGACACCTTGGTCTCTCAGTGGGCGTGTGAAAGAGAGGGAGGACCACTACAAACTGCGGTATGACATGCCAGGGATTGCCAAGGAAGACGTGAAGATCACCATTGGTGATGGGGTGTTGACAATAAAGGGAGAGCACAAGGAAGAGAAAGAAGAAGGGGATGATGATGAGTATTGGTCATCAAGTAGCTATGGTTACTATGATACTAGTCTTGTTTTGCCTGATGATGCCAAGGTTGATGAAATTAAGGCAGAGTTGAAGGATGGTGTCCTAACCGTAACCATTCCTAGGACTGAGAACCCCAAAAAGGATATCAAGCAAGTTACTGTCCATTAATAACTTGTGATGGGTTTGTGAACTTTGTGAGACAATGGCATTGATACTTTGTGTGTGTGGTTTTGGACCTAAAGTAAAGAAACAAATAAAATTTTAGACCTTTTCTGTCAAAATCTCTATTACGTGTCTGTGTGACTTTTCACATTTATATATATATAATTTGGGAAAAGTGTTTATCCTTTTAAATGACACAATTTATATCCTTTCACTCCTACAAAAAGGTGGGATTTATGTCTTTATTTTTTTTTTGTCAATTCTCTATTCTTCTTTATCTATCTCTTTTTCTTTCTTAAAATGACATAATTTTATATCTTTTAAAATGACACACATTTTTCCCATAAAATTTAAACATCCATTATTTGTCTGATGTGAACCTGGTATTGGTATCCATTATTTTTGAGTGTGGGACAAGTCTGTAATTAAGATTTTAGGGTTTTATGTTTATTATGTTGTAGAAAAAATGATTGTGTGATGTTATAGTGATTTGTTTTGTGTGTCATATTTTTTTCTTTTTTTTTGTTTTAAAATGTGTGGGTCCCAAAAATTGATATTGATGAGATTGAAAATCCAAGATTTTATATCTCTCCAAAACTTGATATTGATGAATCCTTTTTTTATTATTTACTACTTTTCAACTTTTATGCATCAACCAACTGAATGAGAAGTTATTTGGTGGGCTTAGATGATGGTGGTTGTTTCCCAAAATAGAAAAAAAAAATGGAAGAGAAAAATAAAATAAAAAGAGATGAATAAAAATGAAAGAAAAATTTTTATTTATAAAAAAGGGACATTGAATAAGTGATGGGCTGTGCCATATTAAATTTTCCCCAACGGAATTACTACAATTTGATAAACCACAAACAACTTTGTTTTAGTAGCTATCCATTTTAAAATTTTGTTTTTCATAATCCATTTTTAGAATAGAAAATTAACAAATATATTATAGTTGTTCTTTTTTTAGCTAATCTTTATAAAAAAAAATTCTCACTTTAAATTAACATTGTTATCACTATTGCTTTCGTTGTTGTTTGTTATCATTATCACCAGTTTCGCCGTTATTTTCATTGTAGTTATTTTGGATTTATGATCCAAGTTGTTTTGGAGAATCCAACTCAGGTACGTCTTGCATTGGATTTATTTACTAAATAAGAAATTCTAGATTCTTAGGTAGGTGTATGGCAGAAGTGTACCCTCCTT
Organism: Gastrolobium villosum; assembly: GCA_032173675.1. Lineage (NCBI taxonomy): Eukaryota > Viridiplantae > Streptophyta > Magnoliopsida > Fabales > Fabaceae > Gastrolobium > Gastrolobium villosum. The sequence goes on along the minus strand of JAVKPL010006551.1, from coordinate 40,386 downwards.
TGTTCCATTGAAGCAAGAGAAGCAGCTTCTTGCAATAATTACTGTAAAATTCACTTCATGGAAATTCAAGCGCAACCTTATGTTTAGGTATACACATATGAATAATTGTCAAAATATCTTTAATTTTCAAAATTTATTCTTAAGATAAAATTTATTAAACAGATATCTTTATTTTTATTTGATACAATAATTTTAAAAAATAACTTATTCTAAAGAAAAAAATAGAATAAAAGCCTCTCATCAATAACGTATTAGTGGCATTTTTCCTACACTGTTTCACTTTCGTTGTACAATAGAATATCTGCAACTTCCACTTTCCATGAGTTATGTGTTAGATCCCATTACTTAAAAAACAGGATCGTCATCTAACTGGTATTAGAAACCATTGACTCTATTGTCGAAAGAATAGAGAAATTGCAGTAATAATACAAATTATGGAAATGGGCTCTGGCCAATGGGACAAGAGCCCAATTTGAAGGGTACTTGGGCCTCTTCTTTTGTACGTGCACAGCTGCCAACACAAGCTTAATTCTTCTCTAAACACATTGACTTAATTGTTAGACTAAAAACAATTATTGATTTTTTTTTTATGTCAAAATTTTTAGTAGGTAGTTTTAAATGTTACTTGTATATGTAATTTTTTTAAAAAAAAAAAAATTTACGAAAAAACTTATAATTCACAAAAAAATTACTTTATAAAGATTATAACACAACTACTGATACACAATATTTCTGACAGTATATCCCAGGGGCCCACTCCCAATCAACGAAAGCAATAAATTTAAATATATACTCATTTATTTTAGTTATGTAATAAAAAAATTATATGAATTTATACATAAAATAGTGTGAGAATGATTAGAATTTTATGTATATGTAGTTATGTATATTCATATTTAGACCTCTAATAGCACAATTTTAACAATATTATATCAAACAATTTTTGTATGTGTTTATATATAGCTAGTATAATTATTTATTTTTATGATATTCTAAGAGTGTTTATAATTTTATCTATTCCTTTCTCTAACTCCCTTATCACAATCTTTTAATTTATTAAAACTAGGAGAACCATTTTTTCTTAATTTTTTAATTGTTGTGGATAAGTTGCACAACGTCAGGACAGTGACCATTTTGTCACGTTTGGACAAAAAAATTACCAGACTGCCACGCCAACAGTAAATTTTGCTAAAATGTCAGTGTAGCGAATTATGTCACGTCAGAACCAAAAATGCCACATGCCAAATTTCTCAAAATTCGCTACACTATGTAGCGAATTTTGATAGTGTAGCCAATTTTGAGAAATTTGACATTTGTCATTTTTTGTTCTGTGCATCCTGACGTAGCATATTTCGTTACACTATTTAGCGAATTACTTGCATACATAATTCGCTATACTGTGTAGCGATTTATGCCGCGTGGCATTTTAGCAAAATTTACTGTTGGCGTGGCAGTCTGATAATTTTTTTTTTGTTCAAATGTGACATTTTGATCAGTGTCCCCACAAGTTCAATCCATTGAATTAGACTTTAAACTAATTAAGAGAACATTTTTTCGTTTTTTTTTTTTTTTGATAAATTACACAAGTTCAATCTATTGGATTTTCTGGGGTGGCAGTATATCCCAGTGGCCCACTCCCGATTTTTCGTGTATATACACATTTAATAAATTTTAGTGTTGTAATAAAAAATTATATAACATACGAAAATATTCGTGTGGGTCACGGGTTAACCCGAATTTTATGTATAATTTTTTTTTATTTTTTCAAGGTTATTATGGTAATTTTATTGAATGATATAAAAAAAATATATACACTGTAGGTTTCTTTTTATATAGAAGATTTTTTTTTTTATATTGCAATCAGATTTGCTTTTTTATCGAGTTCTTTTCTGTAATAAACGGATCACACTTATATTTTTAATTTTTCGGGTCGTAAAACTAACCCGCAGAAAAATTTTTTCTTAAATTTTTTTATCGGGTCGTTGTGGGTTGATAAGTTGCACAAGTTCAATCCATTGAATTAGACTTTAAACTAATTGGCCTTCAAGAACATTTTTTATTCCATTTCTAAAGTGATATAAACTTTATCATATCAGACTGAATTCTATGTCTTTGCACATACGTCTTGTGTATAAGATAAGAATGCTTGCATTATATTAGTGGGCTCACAAAAGTCAAAAATAGTTATTATTCACTCACTTATCATTGTATTCTTGTATAAATTTTGTTTTATACAATGATAACGGTGAAGATTAAAACTTATAATTTTATATAAATTATTTAAATCTCTTACCACTAAATAAAATCTAATAGCTTAACTATTTTTTTAAGTGCAGTTGTAGAATCTTATCCACATATAAATGTCTGTCATTTACTATTGAAGACACATCTCTTCCACACATATTTCCTTACTCTGTCAGAAATATACTACCTCAAGAATCACATTGTCTTACATTCTCTGTTGATTCTCAGGCTATACATAAATTAATTCCACTCGCGATAATTTTTCTATTGAGCTTAAGTACATACTTTTACCTCATTATGTTATTATTACATTAGCACAGTAGATCCTTTAATAGAAACATACCTGGAAGGCTAGAAATAACACACAAATAATTCAATTTTCATGTGAATTAGTATAAAAATTAATATAAACTTAAAATAAAATTAATACTAGAACATAAGTTATGTAAGTTATTGATACGTTAGACACACCAAAAAGAAATGATAAAGGTGCATAGGTAGTATAGGGATGTAATCGAATTAAATTGAATTTTTTAAAGAACTGAATTCAATTGGTTTAAGAAAAAATATGTGTCATTTTAAAGAATATAAAATTATATCGTTTTAAGTGAGAAAAAGAGATAGATCATGAGGAAAAGAGAGTGGACAAAAAAATTAAAATTGTGAATTTATCTTTTTATAAGAGTGAAATGATATAAATTATGTCATTTAAAAGGATAAACATTTTTGAGTTACTTTAAACGAGTACAAAACAAAGAACAAACTTTTTTTCTACCTAAATAGATTTGGTTTGATCTAAAAACAAGTCGGTTAAGTAAAAAATAATTTGGTTTGGCTCAGATTGAAATTATTATTAAAAAATTAAAGTAATAAAAAAAACCATTAAATAAATAAAAAAATAGAAAGAAAAAAGAGAAATTAAAAAATAATTCCATTTATGAACATATTTTTTTAAATCAATTCAGTTCATAAATTAATTGTTTAAAATCTAGTTCAATTAATGAATTGATTTTTTAAAATTTATTTTAAATATAGTGCAGTACAATTCATATTTCAGTTTGATTTTCTAATTTTTTTTACTCATCACTGGATAGCTGTGTTAGGTGAACTGTTAGAGTGAAAAGACTGGACAATGACATATTGTACACTAAAGTGCAAGTGCAAGCCTGAAACGTTGTGGATCTGTTCATCACTCTTTCTTCTATATCCGTATAGTTCAGGTTAGTGGGACCAACAACATGAACCGTACGATCTCAGAGAAGAGATTGAAGGCTATAATCATGGCCGTTGGGCGCATCATCGACATGGGAAATAAATGCCTTAGGATCCGTGATCTTATGTAGGGTACTTGCTTCTGCTACTATCTTTTGGGAGATTGTGCTTTGCACACATATATATTATATTTGTCGTACTAAGTTGTTCGGGTCTGGATTTTATCAGTTTTAGAAGAAAAAATTATATGATTCAATCTCTTTGATTTGGATTTTTTTTCAAATCTGATTCGATCCAATCCAATTTTTTTTCGATTTGGATTGTATTAATTTTTGATTTTTTGAAAATCCAAAATTTATTTCATTATTATTATGCAAATAACATCCTTTGTATATATTGGTTTTATAATTTTTAAAAAAATATAAAAGCATTAGTAAATGATAATATAATTTTTTTTGGGCAATGAGATATGAAGCTCTATATAGATGAAATTTTGTTTATGGGATGTAATTAGGTTTTTCTTAGGTTTAGTTAATGGATTAATAGATTTTAGGTTTAGAAATTCTTCGGCTACGATCGGGGAAATGCCCAATTAAGTAGAGAGAAATTAATATATTAGATCGATTTGGATTAACCAATCTGAAAATCGATCCAATCCAATTAAGATTTGTGATTTTTTTTCTATTTTCGATTTATTCGATTATCGATTTTTTGATTCTATCATAGCAATTTGAATCGGTTTGGACTACCAATTATAGATTAACACCCTATATATATTTTTTGGGTTTTCGTTTTGACTACACAACAAAGTACACACACAACACTTATAAAACAAAAAAAATAAATAAAAGCAAAACGAATACACACATATAATTATTTTTTTTTTTTATGGTTTGTGGGTTCTTTTTCTTTTCTCTCTCTCTTAAATCAATTCAAAGTTTAATTAAAAACACATGCATTATTTTTTTAAATATATTTTCCTGTGTAATTAAAATTTCTATGAGTTTATAATTTTTCTTGTTACATATAATAAAATTATTTTTAGTAATTCCAAAATTTATCATTTTGAAGATTATGAAAATAAATAAAGAATATTTGGTAAATTTATTTACCAAAGAAACGAATAATTTTTTTTAAAATACTCTTAATTAATTTCTCCGACCATCAAAATACTATAATTTTAAAGTTAAATAATTTTATTTTATGAATAGAGAAATATTTTTCTCTTGTTACATAGACATATAGCAACAATTAAGATGTTAAGATGGTATGCTAGTGTGGTTTCAGACTGTCAGCTTGTGCTTAGATTAAATATTGCAAAAATGATAATGCAAAAAATTATTTAGGGGTGTTTGATAGAATGATTTTATTTTGTTGCTAGGAAATTGAGGATGAAATTCAAAGGAAATCATGTTTGATAAAAAAAAATTATCTAGAAACTTATTTGCATACGAATATGTTTTATATGTAAAATTGAAGGCAGAATACCACTCACAGGGTGATATTCTGATTTTGCCGGCAAATCAAAAATTTGGATGCGAAAATGTGGAAAAAAATATTCCTCAAATTGGGTGCGAAAATGTGTACAAAAATAATTTCAACTCATTTTTTCAATAATATTTTACCTTCAACCAAATATGGATTCAAGAAACTTAAACCAATTTTTTTGTTATATTTTGGCTTATCAAACAATTTTTTTTTAACTTTTTCATAAAAACCCATTTTTCCACCATATTCACAATAATTGTGATTCCCTTGTAAAAATATATATATTTTATATATATATACCCAAGGGTTTTCCCACCCCACATAAGATGAGACTAATCCATTTTGCGGATTGAGAAGGCGAGTGTTTCTCTGCTATCCACAAAGTGTGTTTACTAGGATTCGAACTCAAGTCCTTGTAAAAATATTTTTCTCCTCTACGTCCCTTAAAATATTGATTTGGTTAAATTTTTAATTTTATACTCAAATTTAAGATAAAAAGTTATGTTTAAATTATATGAAAAGAGCCACAGTATTCTTTTAAGGGAAAAATGATATTTATTTCCCAAAATTATAAATTGTAAATTGTGATTATGAGCAAAGTACTCAAATATTATATTTTGGGCGGAAATATTTTATTGAAAAAAATAAAAAAATAACTTTCGACCTAACAACCCAAACATGTTGCCACAATATAAAATCAGTTTTTTTGGCAAAAAAATTTGTTTTCCGAAATAATTAATAATTTAAAACAACACATGCCCTTACTATTGTCATTGATTTTCCAAAACAAGTGCTATCTGTTATTTTGTTTTGGTATTCAGTGCTATCTGTTATTTACTTATGCATTGCGCAACTTCGTTATTTGTTTTCATTTTATCACATTAAAAGTTTAAGGCTTAGTATGCCAAGGATTTTGTATACTGGTTAAAATATAAAAAAATGTTATATTTACAAAAAAAATTATTTATAAACTCTTATAAATTCAATGATGTATTTTTTGGAAATAGACTTTGTTAAAAATGCTTTCCCGAGAATATAGAGTATAGTTTATAAGAATTTTTAAATAAAAAATTTATAAATATAATCTATCTTAAAAAATAGGGTAAAAGTGTAATTAAGACAAAGAGATTTGACAAATAATTTAGTAATTAACTTTGCTACAACCAAATTTAGATGTATCATACGGGAGGAAAGAACAATTTTCCCATAGGATAACATTTAAATTGAAGTGCAGATTAAGGAAAAAATGTTTATCCTTTTAAATAATAATCAATTTTTCTCTTTCTTTAATAACACAACTTATATTTTTAAAATGACACACACTTTACTCATATACTAATGCAATGGCGGACCCACTTGCCGGCAAATGCCCGCAAGTGCGGTCATAAACTTTTAAGTTTTTTTTTTATTTGCATATTCTTATTTGTCTCTTAATTCAATATATATATTTTTCTTTTAAGTCAGCAAAAAACATTCTCTCATTTAGAAAAAAATTAGTCTCAAGATCCCTAAAAAATTTAAAGTGGATCAATTTAGTTAAAATCTATTTCTTTCTCTCTTAAAAAGACCTGTTAGTCAAAAAACCAAATGTGTCCACTCTGAATTTCACATGAAGACATTTTTTTAATTTTACATTTTTTGTTAGGGACCTTATATTAATTATGACAGACACTTTACCCATATACTAATGCATGATGCAAAATAAAACAAGGGTTTATCATCTATAATTTAACATGACCAGAAAAAATTTCCTACACTTAACATTTTGTGGTACCCTCAGCAGAAAAAAAAACTCTGGCATGCAAAATGAATCTTTATAACATAACACAAATATTTTTTCTATGATATAACTCTTATAAAATCCAATAAATAATATACACAAGTGAATTTACATATAACTAAATTCATTTACGAATGTGTCCTACAAGGTAAAAAACAAATTTTTCAGTGATTTTTGAACAAAAACTGCTCATAATTCTGGTGCCTTCCCGAATACTATATATACTATTAAGCAATAGTCCATGCCAGTTTCTGTCTTCGGGAAATGGGGGTTGCTGTTTTCAAAAAGTTGTTCATTTTTCTTTGGTTTGTCGAATGGGGACACTGAAAAAGTTGCTTCATCGGCAATGTGTGGGGTTAAAAGTTCTGAATATAGAGTCAACCCATATTAAGCAAACTTTAAGCATATAAAGCTTCCCATGTCAGTATCTGTATTCAGTGTCAGATCTAGAAGGAAATCCTATTTTTTAGATGAGTTGGTAAACATATTCTTTTCAATTATTTTGTTAAGCACATGAATTCATGTGTTATTAAGGTTTTGATTATTTGATTTGAAGTATCAGCGACTGAAAAAGATAATATCAGTCTCAAAAAACAATTACGCCTCATGCATTTATTTTTAATCTAATGATTGTCATTTATTTTATAGTTTTTATAATATTTATATTCTGTAATAAAATATATATTTTTGAAAATTTTCCTCCGTTTATCAATTAATTGATTAATCTAATTCAACAAGACTGAGTCACAGAAGCAACAAAACTCTAAATTTAATACAGAATTGATATTGTGTACGATACTTTAATAACTACAACCTATCTGAATCCATCGACGACTCATTGAAATTCTTGTTGCACAATATTTGTGGGATGAGTTTTTATTTGTGATCGGGTCATAAATGAGTTGGGTTATTTAAATACAATTCGTTAAAACATATAAAATTAAAAAAAAAATCTTTATCTAAAAGTCTAAAACTTTAAGTTTTCACCATTGAATTAAGGAGAGAGAATGTTAAAAAGTTTTTGAAGAAACAGAAAATGTTGATCCAATGCTGATTAGATAGGTAGTAGAAGATTTTGGTAGTAAGAATATCCTATCCCTTATCTAAAAGTCTAAAAGTTTAAGTTTTCGACTTAAAGTTGGGTCATTGATTATTTCTCCGAGGGTTGGAGTTAACAGTTATATCTTACCTTTATGTTGACCACTCTGACACCTGAAACCCTCTGCTTGAATCTGTGACTCGGGTCCTGGGTTAAAGGGGTTGGACGGGTCACTGCATTTTTTTAATTACACACGAAAGACGTCATTTGGTGTGTAAAAAAAAAAAATTCATGCTTTCTACATATGAAATCTAAATCATTATTATTCTTCTCTTCCAATTTTCTCTCCAAGACCTAAACTCGATCTCCCTGTTTCGGTGATATCCTTGTGGTGGTGGTAGTGCCTCCTTGTGGTGGTAGTTTTTCTTTCTCTATCGTTGATTCGTCATGCCATAGGTGCATAAGAAGGACTGAGGGCCTGAGTTTGATTATATAACTATTCATTAACTCCATTGAAATATGTGTTTTATACTTTGATAGTTTGATACTTTCATTACTTGTGTAATATTGACTTATGGATGTAATTGGTTCAATTATATTAAGTATATTTAGAATATTTGATGATTGGTGGTTTGGTTTTTTGAATTTTTATATAGGATATATATTTATTTTGTTAATATATAAAATTGGGTCAGCGAAGTGATCCAATAACCCCTGATTAAACCCATGATCCCGTGACCCTTGACATCTGTCGAGTCGATGGACGGGTTGAGTTTTTAAACACTGGTTAAAATGATAAGCATCTATGATATAAACAATGTAAGATTTAATTTTTGTGGTCCCATTTTTTTAATAAAAAAGTTGGGTTAAAAGTTTATATGATGTAAAGTTGTGTCATTTTAAGAGAGAGATAGATAAAGAAGGAGAGAGAGTTGACAACAAAATAAAGGTGTGGGTCCCACTTCTTTGTGAGAGTGAAAAGATATAAGTTGTGTCATTTAAAAGGATAAACATTTTTCCCTTTAAAGAATATAACTTATGTCCTTTTAGTAATTTATAACTATGTACTAGGAATAGTACGTAGTTATAATATTAAAATTATATTTTTTTTGCTTTTCACTTAGTAAATAGTGTCTCAAGAGAGAAAAAAAAAGGATAATTTTAATATTATAATTATAAATTACTCTTAGTATATAATTATAAATTGTTAAAAGGACAACAATTACTTTATTTAAAAGGACAAATTATTTCACCTAAAAAAATCAATTTCCTTTTATGATATCCTAGAAAAAGAGCTCTTGGGTATGCAACCTCTAAATTTTTCAGGGTTTAATCCACAACGCTCAAAACGTAACGTTTCTAGCTTGGGTTACGTGCTTAGCTTGTTTCTATGTCTAGTAGGGGTGTTTGTGGTTTGGATTGGATCGGTTTGGAAAGTAAAAATAATCAGATCTAATATCTTCGATTTGATCATGTAATCATTTATTCGGTTTGAATTTTTTTTCAAATCCGATCCGATCAATTCCAATTTTTTTCGATTTTGATTGGATCGGTTTTCGGTTTTTTGAAAATTCTAAAATTTGTTTCATGCTTATTGTGCAAATAACATCTTTTGTATTTATTGGATTTGTAATTTTTTTAAAAAAATACAAAACATCAGTAAATGATAATGTATATATATATTTTTTTGGCAATGAGATATGAAGCTCTACATAATGAAATTTTATTAATGAGATGTAACTAGATTTTTCTTGGGTTTAGTTGATGGGTTAATGGATATTGAGTTTAGAAATTTTTGGACTATGATTGAGGAAAGACCCAAGTAGGTAGAGGGGAATTAATATATTGGATCAGTTTGGATTGGATCGATTTTCATCAATCAATCCGAAAATCGATCCAATCCAATTAAAGTTTGTGACTTTTTTTCGATTTTTCGATTTTCGTTTATTCGATTTTTGATTTTTCGGTTCGATTACCGATGTTTGAATCGGTTGAAGAACACCCCATAATCTCTAGTACATATTGTAATCGTTTGCTGTCAAATTTTTTTCTTTGCAAAAAAATGAAAATGTTAATATATATATATATATATATATATATATAGGAAAATTAAATAAATTATATGAATAGTAATTTTATTGGTTTCATCATTTTTGTAATTTCTTCCTACTAGACGAAGGAATAAAATAGATATAAGATGTGTTTAAAATAGATATAAGATGTGTTTGATTATGGTTTGATTTTTTTTGTTCTTAAATATATTTCGTAGAATAGTTAATGAAATAATTTTTTTGTTTTTTTTTTTGTTTGAAAGTTAAATGTCACAAAACAAAAACATATCAGATACGCTCTCTAAATTAGATATTTTTTTAATAACACTAAATTTGATTTTCAAAACAAAAAAAAACTACAATTTTTACCTTATCAAATATGTTAATTTTTCTTTCTAGAAATCAGAAAACTATTTTTCTAAACAGATTTTAAACAAGCTAATAATTTTTATGGATCATATTGTATATTTAAATATATTTTTTTTATATAAAAAAATGAAACATCTTTTTTCTCATGTTGAAGGGTTTAATATCTTTAGTATTATAGAAGATAAAATTAAAGTATTTCCTACAGTTTATCAAAAAAAAAAAGTATTTCCCACAAATATATAAAAACATGTGGAATTTATGTTTTTTTTCTTATTTTCATATGAATTCCATACATTTTTATATATGTATAAGAGATACTTTTATCTCTTATAACACGAGAAGCATCACACTCTACATAAAATGATACAAAATAAAAAAAGTAATAACTCATTATTATTTTTTATTATGGTTTGATGTTTATCATTTTAAATGACATAAGTTATGTCATTTTAAGAGAGAGATAGACACAATAAATGAAAATCATGGGAGAGAGAAAGTAGATATTTTTTTAAATTTAAATTTTAAATAAAAAATTTGTCTCGTATCTATTTGTATCTTTAAGGCTTTGTTTGAGAGTTTGGAGTGGAAGGGGAAGTAGGGGATCCAAGGGGGAAGGAGGGAAAGAAGTGGAAGGAAATTTGAGGGTATTACATTCCCTTATTTGGGAGTTAAAAAATGGTAAGGGGGAAAAATGAAAGATAATGAGATATTTTTACCATTTTAACCTTTTCTAAAATTAATATAGTTATTATATTTTATATCTGCAAAAAATATTAAATTTAAAATTACTAACAAAATTATTTATATACTTTTCTCACTACTAAAAAATATCATATTTTCAATGAAATTTCTACGTCCCAAATGGTGAAAATTTTGTCACAAATTTTTTTTCCTCGAAAAGCGACGAAATTTTTTCTCTGATGAAATTTTTTACAAAAGTAAATTTTCTATCAGAATTTTCAACAAAATTTAGTTTTCGTCAAAAGTTCTGAGGAAAATGATTTTATCCATCAAATGTTTTAAACGAAAAAAGAATTCTGTCAAAAATTTTGACGAAATGTTTTTCGTTCAAAATTTCGATGGACATGTGTTTTAACAAAAATTTCGACGGAAATTGTTTTGTCAAAAATTCAGAGGGAAGTGTTTCATTTGAAACTTTCGACAAAATTTAGATATTGTAAAAGATTTTGACAGAATATTTTTCCATCCAAATCTTTTAACGAAATATTTTTTGTCAAAAACTTTTATGAAAATATTTTTTGTCGAAAATTTTTGACAAAAATATGTTCCATTGAAAATTTTGATGGAATTGTTTTTTATCAAAAAACTGGACAGAAATATTATTCGTCGAATTTCTTTTTATGGAAATGTGTTTCGTTCAAAATTTTGACGGAAATTTATTTTGTCAAAAAGTTTAAAAAAAATGTTTCCATCGAAAAATTTTGTCGAAATTTGAATTCTGTAAGAATTTTGATGAATTTTTCTTTTTCGTCACAAATTTTCGATAAAAATGTGCTTCGTTGAAAATTTTGATAAAAATATTTTTCGTTAAAAATTTCGATGAATATGTTTTTTTGTGAAATATTTTGAGGGAAATGTTTTGACAAAATTTAGATTCCGTAAAAAAATTTGACAAAAAATTTTTTCGTCAATTTTTTTTATAGAAATGTTTTTAGTCACAAATTTTGATGGAAATGGTTTCCGCAAAAAATATGGACGTAATTATTTTACGTCGAAAATTTTCAATGGAAATGTGTTTCGTCAAAATTTTGGAAGAAAATATTTTTGTGGAAAGTTTCGATAGAATTTAGATTGAATTCTTTTCCGTAAAAAATTTATGTTAGTGACTATGGCAAAATGTGGTTTCGTCTCTAATTTCGTCTTTAGTTTCGACGGAAATTTTTGACATATATGATTTTCATAAAAAAAAATTATCACTATTTTTGACGAAATATTTTTCGTCGATAAATTCTATTAATATTTGAGACTTTTCTAATAATGTCACATTTAAAAATGATTCATATTTATATAATTTTCATATTTTAATGTTAAGGATAGATAAATAATTTTTAATATTTCTCCCTGAAACTCTACAAAATTGGGGAAACTTTAATTTTATGAAGAAGGAAAGTTTTGGAAGGTTTAAGAAAATTTCCCAATTTCCTTCCCCCATTTTTTTAAACTCACAAATAATAGAAGAACTTACTAAAATCCTTCCATTCTCTTCCAAAAATCTAACTTCCAAACAAAACAAAAATATCATTTAAAATGAGAAAAGACTTTTCCCTTGGACATCCAAAGCCTACTTTTGCTAAGAAAAGGACTGCAGAGAAATTGATTGCAATGGAAATTTATCCTGGAAGCTAATTGACAGGAATGATTATGCCTACGAGTGACTTATATAAACAGGGATTTCCAAATATTAGCAAAAGAAGAAAAACAAAAAGGGCAAAAACGAAGAGCCAAATTCACTTCCAAACCTTTAAGCAGAAAACGCTCGTTAATTATGATGTTATTATTTTTATTTTATTTTTATGATGTTATATTTAGTGCTTACCAAAAGGTTGTAATTTGTAAACTAATCTCAATGCATTATATCCCCATAGAATAATTCTATATCCCTGCGAAGTAATCTTATTAAATATTTTAAAATATATGATCGGATATATTTTAATTAAGAATATATGATCGGTCATATTTAATATAATTTATAATCAAAAATTATAAATAGTTCCGTAAAGAATTTTGGGATACACCACCCAAAAGTTATCTCAAAGGGTGGGAGTGCCCAAGGCCTTATAAACTCCACATTAGTTACACATACAACCAATGTGAGACTATATATCTCAACACGCCCCCTCACGAGAGTCCATTGGGCTTGAAGAATGGATGATGCAACAGACCCAATCTACCTGTGCTAAGAGAGTCCACAAGAGAAAGTAGGGGATGACCATATAAAGAATCTTATATCACCCAAAAAACTAACTCAAAAAGTGAAAGTGTTCAAAATTTTATAAACTTCATATTAATTGCACATACAACAACAAGATCATTCCCGTATTATTAACGGGTAAAATTAAATTTACAGGACTCAAATTATTACTGAATATGGTAACAATTAATTTAAAGGTAATAGGGTAATTTGATAGGCAACAGTAAAGCATGTTGATGAACCCAAGGTGAGTCAATCAAAATTCATTATCAATCAAAACTCTGTTCCCCAAATTCCCAAAAAGACCAAAGCAACACATTTTCACTGTGTGAATTTCATATTGATTGGTGAACAAGCCATGGAATCAAAGCATTGTCTCTCCCAAAGGAAACATCCCACAACTTTGTCAAACACATTTAAAAAGGTCTTCTTTTCTATCAGATTTCACACAACACACACACACACACCAGTCCCTTTCACTCACTGCTTCTTAGGCTTCCCCATTTTTTCTCAAACACTCTTTCAACTTTTTCTTCACTGTGAATTGCATCAAAATCTCTTAACACACGTCAAAGTCCTTCATAGACCCATCACTGATGGCTCCACCTTGTAGATCCTACTATCCTCTACATGGACTCAAAGTTGCAATCACTGTGGTTTTCATCTTTTTCCTCTCACTTCTACCTTCCAAATCTGGTAAAAAGCCTCCATCACCCTAATATCTTATTTAAGTTAAAAACATGTTTGAAACTTCTTTTGAGAATTGATGTTAGAAAGCCAAACATTTCTTTCATATGATTATTTTTTTTTCTTGTGTTTTTTTTTTTATACTTTCTAAAGTTTAAAATCTAAATATTTATCTTTTATTGTTCCTTTTCTTACTGCTCTATTAGCTACCCTTTTGAGTTTTAATAAAGTGTAGGTATGTTTGGATAGGTGGATCATTGAATTTGGACACAAACAAGAGTTTTGAGCAAAGCAAAATGATGATAGGGTCAAAGCCTCCGGTTTGTGTAAACAAGTGCATGAATTGTAGGCCTTGCATGGCTACTCTGGTTGTTCCAAATCACCCAAGAAGGAAGGGTTTCAAAGTAACATCTCGTGGGGATGATGATACCTATTACCTCCTTTCATGGAAATGCAGATGTGGGAATAAGCTGTTTCAACCTTGATTATATCTTTTAGTACTATTACTTACCATTAATTCCTATATATATGTATAGAGAAATTAAGAGACAGAGAACCCAACATGGGTTTGGATCTTCCTTTTGGCAATCTCTCTCTTTAAACTTGTTTTCTTGTTATCCACTTTCGAAGTATATTCATATTGCGTTTAATGTTTTTAATCTTTGTGATTTTATAAGAGATGAGATCAAATTATGATTTACACATATATAAAATGGTTTTTTATAAAATAAAAAATAAAATTTGTGTGTGTCTCGTGTTTTTATTTTTTTTTTCTTTTTTTCACATGTATTGTGAGTTTTTAAATTTTTTGTACATGTATGTTAAATAATTTTATGTATGATTAACCCAAATAAAATTGTGTTCGTGTTTTTATTTTATTTTTATTTTTTTCACATGTATAACAGAAATAATTTCATGTACCGTAATATAAGAAACATCATGCTCTTACATGTTTGTCTTTGGGAGCTTATTATTTCAGATTTAGTTTAATCCCACTCTTTTATATGACAATATAAATTTATGTGATAGCTACTTAATTGATTATTACTTATAATCACACTTGAATTACATGGAAATGGAAGTATTATCCTTTGTTTGTCATTCTGATTATTGATTCCCAATACAATAACGTGTTAATTTGAATATGAACAGAATAAATTAATTTCTTGAATACAACCAAACTGGAAGTAGATCATGTCTCTTGTCTCCTGGCACCAGTTCACACTTCACGCTGTTGATAAACTGAGTGGAGGAGTGGGGCCGGGGTTCATAAAACATGAAATATGAGTTTTTTTTTGGTTTGTTTTTTCTGCTGCATTTAGTTATTGGATTTTATTAATGTTATGTTACATGATTTAAGTTTTATTTCCAACACATAACAAAAGGGGGAGAGAAAATGGAATGATAAAAGAGAAAAAAAAAATATGTGGATCCTACTTCTTTAATGTGTGTGTAGGAAAGTGAAGTTATATTATGTTACATGATAAACATAAAACTCATAGTTATAGTCAAATACGACGTCATTTTGGGATGAAAATTATAGTGTTTTTGTAATTTTAATTTATTTCAGGGTTATAATAATATTTATATTAATAACTTTTTAAGATTTCAATTTTAAAACGACGTTATTTTGGAAATAAATGCAGATAATTTATCTATATTAATTGAATAAACATCCCCTTTTTTTGGTAAACGAAATATGAGTTTTACAATGTCATACTTAAACATCTTTCTAATAGTTTTCTAAATATTTAATAAAAACACATTCAATAAAAAGTAGATACATTATATATATAGAATATTTAATACTTTATTCACTATTTTTTCATTTAATAAGTAATAGAATTATAATTAATCAACATAAATGCTTGTTGACATATTTTGCATTGCTCCACGCCTCCACCCTAAAACAAAGAGCTAAGAAGACTCTTTATTAAGGGTGGGAATATGCAGTAACCCGTCACAGCCTTCGACTTGATCTACATTAAATTTGGCTTGACCTGAACCTGTTTATTACGTAAGTTAGCCTAGGAATTGCTAAAAAGAAGTTTAGATTTTAGGTCATCGAAAACATCTTTTTTGGGCTAGATGAGCCAGCTTATTTAAGAGTGTTCATATACTTTATTATTTCGTCTCAAAAGCATATACTTATTGGTCCATTTAAAGGCTCTACACAAAAAGTTTAGGCTGTTTAACCTATTTAGGGATAGGGCTCACGGTTTTATCAAAATATCGGTAGGTTAGTTGGTAGTAAGGAAATTGAGTAAGTGGAAAGAAAAGGGTCTCGCTTCGATCCCTATATGCCATTTTTTGGTGGAATTTAAATATTTTCATTCCTAATGTATTTTGGATTTGTCTTATAGCCAGCTCAAAAAGTCAAAATATGTAAAAATACCGGGAAGAGCCAATTCGTCTCAAAAAAGTAATTAGAGTGGATTTAATTTCAAAAAAAATCCTTTAATTAAATACGTCTTCAGACTAGTCCAGGTTTTAAAAAAAGATCAAGTCATGACTTCAAAAAATTCCCATGTTAAGTAAATAAGCGAGGCTGAGGCTTCGAATAATAGGCCAATCCTATTTAAGTTACGGGAGACACGTATCGCTGTTGGCATATCGAAATTAGAAGCAATATATTGTGTCCAAATTGGATGATGCTTTTGGTAGTATCTGGCCGACAAAATAAAACAGAGCATTTCATTTTATTCCATTTTCCATGGTTTCAACCCTTTGAGTGAAACCAAAATGTACCAGTTTTTAACTCCATATCCTGTTCTGTTCTATTTTTGAAATGTACTAACTAATAAAACACAATAATTTCTTAACACATACGTATTATTTAGCATTTTTCATAAATTTTACCTATTTTGTATGGAACTAACTACAAGTTAAGCAATTTTGTGGGTCTTGTTCATGAATCCATAAAAGGAGCTAGTCAGGACTAGCCCACTCAGACATGTGCCAATCCATGAATTTAGCCCACAATTTGACCCATTAAGGTCAACAGAATCGCCAATATAACCCAAAAATAGAAGAATATCTATCATTCATTTTGGTTCAACTTGAAATGCCTCTAAAATCTAAATGACTCTTCTCTCTGTAACTACCGCTTCCACCACCTCCAACCCAAATTTCCACAACCATCTTTTGCTTCTCTCATTCTCCACTCTCTCTCGTTCTTCTACTTCCTCCTTCTCCTTCCCAATCCCTTCTCACCGTGGATTTCAACCTCTATCTTCTACCTCCACCGTGCTCCGTCCTGTCAGGTGCCGCGCCGCCACCCCCGGCCCTCCACCGCCACCCCGGACTGACCCACCTTCAGGAAACGATTCAAGCCACCTTAAAGGTTCCAACTTTCGATTGTTTTCGTGCTTTAATTGCATAATTTAGGTTTCATTGATATTTTTAGCTAAATTTATTTATTTATTTGTTTTATATATGTCCTGTTCTTTTTGAGAATAAGTGTTTGACTCATAAAGGGTTGGTTGGACAATAATTTTCAGTTATGGAAGTTAATAACTAATTGGGTTTATCATATATCATTTTATATGACTATAGAAAATTTCCTACACTCACGACATTTTATGTGCCACTATCCAAAAAGAAAAATTCTGTCACGCAAAACGAATCTCTATAACATAACAGAATCATTTTTCCTACTACATGACTCTTATAAAACCCTATCTAGTTATCTAAATCCTTAGGAAATTGTTTGAAATGAACTGTGGTCTGTTATAGCATTGTATTATGTAGGATATGGTTAGTTTTGGATTGCTATCTTGTAGAAGCCACTTTATGTTTTGCCAACTATATTTGTGTTTTTTTGAGTGTTCATCTTTGATACATTGCATTTTTAGTCTAGACTCTATACACACATACTAAGTGCGTTATTCAATGTTAAAAGTTGCCTTAGAGCAAGTATTGTTAGGCATAATGGTGCTCATATTTTGTGATATTAAATTTCTCACATGCTCATATGGCCGACTTCTATGATTTATGTTTTGATTTGGTGTTTATGCTTCTATAGTGAAGGTTCAGCTTTTGGTATTCACAAAAATTTTTGGATTTTGTTTTGTTTTGGGAGGAGCAGATCTTGCTGCATCTTTATCCAAAATTCAAGATAGAGTACAGATCTTCTTTGCTGTTCTTTTCTGGATGTCTCTATTCTTTTGGGCTTCTGCATGGGATGGGAGGAATAGACCGAACAAGGGATCAAGATTTAGAAGATAAAATAGTAAGCATTTAATTTGTATATATCAATTTATAACTTGTGGAACAGAATTATACAGCAACAGAAAAAAAAAATGATGCATATGTGTCGAATGAATATGTAAATTTTATGCTTGAAAATATTCTGCGTACTAAGATTCCTCCAGTCAGAGGTAGTTTATGAGTAATCTTTTCCTTATTTATGCTGCAATGGTGTTAAATTTGGATTAGTACTTAAGTTTGGCGTTACTCGTAGACAGAGGCGGCATAGGAAAGTAATTTATTTGTAAGGTCCTCACAATAAAGTTTCTTAGCTTGTTTTATAAAGTAAAATCACATGGAACCATAGCTTTACAAACTTCCAAGTTTCAATAGGCACGAAGCAGCACTTCTTTATGGAAGCATTTAAACATTATTGAAGTTGTTAGTGTAAACTCTGTGTTCAGTTAGTCCTTGTTCAGTTATGATGATGGAGATTATGTAAGTTGATATTTCAAATGGTGAAAAGATAATTGAATAAAAAGGGCCGACCGAGTTCAAATACCCACTTCGTGAGTGTCTGGGGAAGGGAATACTCTAGGCAGTCTTTCCCCTACTTTTGAAAAGATAATTGAATGCGGGGGAGTAAACTTGAAATGTAAAGAATCAATTCTAACACAAAAGCCTAAGTTGTTGGTCGGTAAGGTTATACTAATGATTGTATACTTCTCTAAAATGCTTTCTTACATGAAAACTCACTTGAAGGGTAGATAATACACACATTTATTTATATGTGTTAAGAAATTGTATAAGACTTAATTAATTATTAATTAAATGGGGACAGTAAGGATCGAATCCGTAATATTGAGGATCTGATATTATGTAAAGAATTAATTTAACCAAAAAGCTTAAACTGTCAGGTGAGATTATATTAATAATTTCATATTTTTCTAACAAGAAATTACAATTTTATAAAGTTTTGACAATTGACATTATTCCGAAACTTTGGAAATTTAGAGGAACATTCCTCCTTTTGTTTTTATAGTTTCCAAGTTTTAATTCAAGTAGACAATGCATGTCTGTGGGTTTCAGTGATTGCTCTTACTATTCATTTCACTTGGAACTTGTTAGAGTAGTTCCAAGCTGTTTAAACTTTCTGAATGTTTCAATTCATTTTATGGGTACACAAGTGTTTCCTTTCATAGGGAATGATGTCTTCCCATTTAGCCTAAACCGCGAAACCCTGAAGATTTAATCAGCTAGTATGGTGAAGATATTTTTTTTTCCCATTTATGAATGTGTGTTAAACGTCAGTTTTCAGTATTTCGCGTAGTTGATATTTTCACTTGGACTCGCTGATGCATGTAGATTACTGGTGGTTGTAAGTGCCATGTAGCTTGCAATCTTTCATTTCATAGGGTTACTTCTCAGGAGCAAATAATGAATACGGCATATTTATGTTGTTTTTTCTACCATTGCAGTAACATCAATTGAAAATGTTGATGAAATCTGTTGTTACCTAATTGGGTCAAAGAAGAATCATTGCTTAGATATATAATATTCATTTCATAAAAAGCCTCGAGATTTTTATTCTAGGTTAACGTGTGGTTTTAGTATACGTTGTTTAGATTTTTCTAGAGTTCTTTCTAGATTTTTCTAGGAAATGTTCTCACAGAAAAATACCACCGTCTCTATCAATTTTTTGGCCAATGTCTTTGGTCTGTAGTGTGTGTTGTCGTATTTTTATTTGGTATTTCTCTTCTAATCATAGTAGCTATATCACATATTACTAATTTCGCATGTTTTTGCGCTATTATATTTCTAATAGATACTTGTACTTTCAAGGTTATAACATTTTTTTGCACAAATATAATCTAATGGTTCCACACATTCTTCTGTTTCTTGTCTTGAAACTTGAAGATACTATGAGCTATATCCGTGTTCTTTAGCCCCAAAAGTTAGTGGAAAGAATAAAACCGTTGATTTTACGATTCTGAGAACCAAACTTTTAACTTCTTTAGGATTTATTCACATTTTAATGGTTTAATTAGTTATATATATATATATATATATATATATATATATTTTTATTAAATATAATTCGTCTTTGCAAATATAAATTTAATACAAAGGTACTTTTAACTTCTTGTAAACTTTAAATATTATGTTGTTAATATAAAAAAGTAAATGTTATGATCTGATGGATCGAGATATCCAATCAGAAATTAGTATGTTAATATAGGATCTGTTTGTCCTCTCTCAGGTATCTATGGGAGAGGTACCCTAGAGATCAGCATATCAGTGTGTACAATATTACAAATGACATAGTCAAACTAAGAGAGAGGATTTAGAGTGTGTGTGCCTTTAACTCTTATTTATAGATGAGTTACCTGGCAGGAGTGGATTTCTAGGCCTCTTAAGAGTATTAGGGATCTAATCATTGATCCATTGCTGCCGTAGTAGAATTAATATAATTAAGAAATATTTCCTTAATTTTCTCTTAACTGTCAGCCTATTTGAACATTCTAGAATATAAGTTTTCATTAGGTCCATAACAGTTGCTTCTCAGCCAACCAATCTAAGTGTCCGGGATGATTGGGTGCATATTATGTTGAGCTTTTGATCAATGAGCCTTGGTGAATAAATGAGTCTTGCATATGAGTTCATAAACGGTAAATATTATAAATAAAAATGTAGCTAGTTGAGCGACAAATGCAGTGATCTGCTAAGGATGAAAACGGGAACTCAAATGATGTTACTTTTGTTATTATCGCATTGCTAAGGGTGAAAACGGGAACTCAGATTATCTATGCATGCTGTCACCTCACTAACTACCAAAGTGTGCTGAAACTCGAAACAAAAACAACGGCTTAAAATTGAATGGCACAGGGCGAGATGCTTATTGGGTAATGTAAGATTATTTATATTATATCACAATATCGTCAACTCAATCGTATGGCTTATTATTGTTTCAAACTTCAATTATTACATTTATTTATTGGATCTTATAATTCTCATTCAACATAAGAATTCAGATTTTTTTACACACCCTTTGATTTTCGTGCTGACATGCGTCCTACATACAATTTTTTCTAACACATGGGTCCCACATGTTTTTTATCTCTACAATGTGAGATTTCATTCTCCTTCAACATGAGAATTATAAAACGCTTATTTATTTTTAGAAACTAAACATAATTGGTTTATCCATTTGAAAAGTACTATAGCATAAAAACATTTTCTATCACTACCTATGTATAAGTACATCATATTCCATGTCACCCTGTAATAATAGAAGGCTGCTACATTATTAGCAAAGGTTCATGTACAAACAAAACATGCCCATAGTTCCCGAGGCAGGTGTTCATACATGGTTGGCCTCAGTGGGGGGAAGAAGGGTAAGGCGATATGGCGATGCAACTTGTCTCATCTCCAAAACCAATTTGTGTCCGTTCAATTTTGCAACTCACAAGTCACGAACAACACAAGAACGGCAGCATTTTGGCCCCACCAACTCATGTCGGATCTTGATCCTCTCATGTTAAAAAATATATGATATAATCATATGAAGAATCATATTCATACAAAGGTGGATCATTAATAACAATAATAAAAAAATATTATAATAGATAGTTATAAAATCATAACCATTAATTTATCTTTGTATGATTGTGATCTTTTTAAATGACTATGGCCGTGATCATGTTATATTATTTTATTTTATTTTTCACATCAAAGAGCCATTTCCATTGACTTCATGCAACCTTCTAATCCGTGCGCTAAGTACCAAGGTCGTGTTGTTATATAAACACTCACTCCTTTCGTACATTCTATTACATGTCTCAATATTTGTTTTCCTAGTGTTTCTCTTTCTTTTCTTTCTTTTAAGTACTTTTCTTTCACTTTTTTCAGTCTTTATCTGGCTCCAAACTCCAGTGGTCGTTTCAACTTGCACCATTTCTTTCTCAGAATCCTATATCTAGCTCTTATATTCTCACAACTCCTTGATTTTCTCATTTGTCTTTCTCAACTGTTGAACATGTTACTTAGAAGTTCCTCCGCACCAATTCTAAGTTCATTGCAACTCTATTCCAAAGGTTCCTCTTCCGAGCCAGAACACATTCTCCAACTTCCTAGAACAATATCAGCTTTAAGTCTAAGCCAAAACTTGTCAGATATAGGCCTTCAAAACCCATCATGTCCAAAGAAAAAGAATCTCGTGCCACGTAGTAAAGTTCTTAAAATCCCACGAAGTACAAAGATCAAAGAAAGTGATGATGTGAAAGATCCACAACAAAAAAGTTGCATGAAAGCAAAACTTTCAATTCAAGAACTTTTCTCAAGCACTGATTTAGATAAGGGTGTCAGGGATCATGAAGAGTGTGGTGGAGGGAAGAAAGATAGTAGGTTGCAGAGTTCAGTGATGGGTAGCAATGGTGATTGTAATGGTAGTGGAAGAGGCTCAGATGATGGACATGGAAGAAGGTGGGATTACCCTGAAGAAAATAATCATGGTAGAGATAGGATGGATTCTTATTACCAGAACATGATTGAAGCAAACCCCAGTGATGCTCTTTTGCTAGGAAATTATGCAAAGTTTTTGAAGGAGGTAATCCAATTTGTTTCTCGATCATGTTTTCTTAATTTGTCCGTTAAACCCGACTAGCTAGTGTAGGGTGTAGGATATCCTTGTACGTAGCCCTACCTTGCATAATTGCAAAGAGGCTGTTTCATGGATTTAAACACATGACCTTTCAGTCATAAAGGAACAGTTTTACCACTGCTCCGGTTCACTTCCTTTTTGATATATAGAAATGCAAGGAAAACTATATGATTCAAGGAAAACTATGAGGTTGGCTAGATTGTGTGCCTTGTTGATATATAGAAATGCAAGGAAAACTATATGATTCATATTGATTAACATGTATCCTCGTCTCATGGAATTTCATATTTCTTACTATGGTTGTTTTGATATTCAATTTGCAAATAGGTTCGTGGAGATTATCCTAAAGCAGAGGAGTATCTTGAAAGGGCGATTTTGGCTAATCCTGGTGATGGTCATATTCTATCCCTCTATGCTGATTTAATATGGCAAACAAAAAAGAATGCTGATCGAGCTGAAGGATATTTTGATCAAGCTATTAAAAGTGCCCCGGATGATTGGTGAGATTTATAAATAACAATTCAAAATTGATTATGGTTTTTTATTTTTTATTTTTCTTTCTATACATTTTCCTAATTGTTTACAGAAATTGAAGCATGTGTTAATGTGTTACATGTTTATTTTTGTCTCATAACATTAGGTCTATGTAGACATTAAATGAAGTTGGTTTTTTGTCCACCCTCGTTGATATTAGGCGTTCTATGAGCTAAACTATTATATAATCTGTGGATAAGCTGGTATCCAAGAAATTTGTCTAGACATTTTGCTTTTATTTTCTTCTTTTGTTTCTAAAAAGTAAAAGATGTTGTCCTGATTTCTCTTGTTGATAAAACTAATGCACAAGTCTTAATTATTGGCAGCTATGTCCTGGCTTCATATGCTAAATTTCTTTGGGATGCTGAAGAAGATGAAGAAGAAGATAAAGACTGCCTAAATGATTCAGATCACAGCCATACATATCCAACTGATCTCTTTCAAGGAATTAACAATCGCCCTCACTTAACTGCAGCCTCATAAGCCTTACCTCTGTCTCTTAAGTGAAGGCGGTCATGTGGTTAACTTTCATGACAAATGAAGCATATGGTATCAAAAAATCATCCATCACCTTTTGGAAGTGGTTACTATGAAGGGTTGGATTAATTGAGATCACTGTCTACTTTAAATTGCTTAGACCATAATAAGAGAAAGCAGCTTTCGGTGCCTGCCTCTTGTGGTAGCAAGTAGTAAAGGCTTCCACTGATGTCAATTTTATAATGTAAAGTTTTGTAGATATCAAGGAATAAAGAGCACCCTACATCATATTCATATCCCTTTAATTGCTTATCTTGTCTTGACCTCGATTTCCTAAAAATAATAATAAAGTAATCACCCAAGTGCAATGACCTCATCTTTGGTACATCAGTATATTACTTCCATTCAAAATCTAACACATGTATTTAAGACCCCACTTTCTCTATTACATGTCAGCATTGGTGTTTGGTGTTTGATTTTGATTGGAGGGATGTATAAAAAAGTGAAGCAAAAATGTAGCGATCCGGGACCATTGGTCCTGCAGATTGAGGAGAGAAAAGAGAGAGAAACAAGGAGGAGAGAGAGAAGAACCATAGAATTTATTTTCAAAAAAATGGGTACATATGTAGTATTGTAGAAATTCCCAAGTGCAATAACATATAGGTAATTTAAAACACTCATTGATAGTGGCATCAGTTGGTGTTCCTGTTTAATTAGCATATGAGACAAGTTTTGTTTTTTAGTTCATATATACTCTCAAATTATTCCAACATTTAAGATTTAGAAGTATAATGCAATTTCACAATTACCCTAGAGTACAATATTACATGCTTTAAAATAATACATCATAATTTGTTAATGAAGTTTTAAATCTAGCACGGTGACAAGCAATATCTATTGATCACTGGGTCGAAAAAAAGATCTCAAATCTTTTAATAAGAAAAGGAAAAAAGAAAGAAAAAGACTAGGACATCAACATGGGGGCATAGACAACAACCACAGCATATATTTGTAACATCATGAATTTCAACAGATGATAATAAGGTTTTTAAAGATATAAACATATGGCTCCAAATAAAGGGGAGGGGCTTGAAAAGTTGAAATATATGGCTCTTCTCTCTCTTAGGAATTTTATAGTCTAACTTTTTTGAGTGCAACATTTTTGTATCAATGAGCCATTTTATGTATGGGGTCACTTGTCTTGCTTCATGTTACTTTTCACCTGTCAGATTCAGTGATAAGGTGATATAGTGTTTTAGAGTGCGTCGTTTTCAAATTGATGAGAAATAGCGTCGCTATAAGTTAAGCACAACTTGTTCGATATTATGAACGGTGGTGGCCACCCATGAATACCAAAACTAGTAAGTTAAGATCGTTAATTTTTGCACTTTTTTTGTTTAAATTAGGATCTTTCGTATCTTCTCCTCTGTCATCATACATTGCAATTTTTTATAAGACAACAAGTTATTTATGTTTTATTTCATTATTTTAAAAAAATTCTCTCCAAAACTTCGCTTTAAATAGAAATTATAAGTATATTTTAGTTCTTTAAATTGTGGTAGTTATCCAATAAGGTACCGTGGAGATAACTCAGCAACTTATATTTGGGTCATTGAGGGGTTTGTTACGGTACTAGCCAAGGAGAATGAGTACGAGCCTGAAGCAATTGGACTTGAGCATAATCAACAGTATTTTACGATATGATTTATATGATACGATTCATAATCCAGCTATATATATCTTGGAATGTATTAAAAATAGGTTTGTATCAAACGATAGGATACATGTATCATATGATACGAAAGTTAAATCAAAACTTATAATTTTTAATATAAAATAAAAATAAAAATTTGATTTGCAATTTAAAATAAAAAATTGTTATTAATAAGAAAAAATAAAGATTTAATTTGTAATTTAAACTGAAAAATTAATCTGAAAATTTTGTATTAATAAAGAAAATATTTAATAAACATTCTAAATCTTTTCAATATATAAGGAAGATAAAGGCATCATCATACAAGAATAAGATAATGTCAATAGGCTTGATAAATGAAATGATATTGGCAAAAAGAATAATAAACTAAAGGACCTCATATTGTTGAATAAGAAATGAGAGATGAGTCAAATAACTATCCTAATGAAGAGGATGATAGATTAGTTATGTCACTAATAGATGCTGATAGCAATAGTAATAATAATATTAGTTTTAATGATTGATTAGTATGAGAATAAATGGTTTGCACCTTTAGTTACTTATGTATTTTGCTTATTGGATCCTTATTGGAATTTGAATTTATATGATATTAATTATTTTTTATTATATATTTTATCTTATGATTCAATACGATACACGATACAAAAAATTCGTCAATCGATACACAATACATATTGCAATTTAACAACCTTGGGCTGGAGCAACAACAAATGGTCATCACATTAGTCTAAAGACAATATGATCCAAAAGAAATAAAACTAAGCCCATATGGATGAGAGATTATTTGTTAAATAGTCGATAGTGGAGTGTGCAAAGGGTGGTAGGGAATGTGTGGTGCTTAGTGTATTCTGTTATGAATGGTGGTGTTGTTTTTCTTTACACATTTTTAGTTTTGCAATTCTGTTAGTTGTGTAGGTTGCCTTGTATAAAGACCCATTTTGCTTCTGAGAAATAGGAAAGAAAGTTTATTAGTATCATTTAGCATAGGAGGCCACCTCCCTTCGAAGAGAGGCCATTTTCTTTGTTACTTTTGTTTTATGTTACCCATTTATATCAATTGGTGCTTTCATTAAAGATATCACCCTCTAGGACGACTACTTCCATCAATGACACTCACCAGCAATTGTTTCCTCGTACTTAAGGGTGTAAATGAGCCAGATTAGGTCATGTTTGACTTTGATAGCCTAAATTTATGTAAAACATTTAGAGCTTATGTTGAACTATTAAAGACTTGATTATAGGTATGACCTGACCTATTATAAAAAAATTAAAAAAACCTAACGTAGCCTGTAATGTGGAACCAATGCACTCTATGTAAAGAATATGAAGGTTCAAGAATTTGATGATAACAAACAAGTATGGAAAGAAAGCTTCAAAGTGCAAAAATAATAATAAAAAAGTTTAAAGAAGATCAAGACTCAAGCTTCAAGAGAAGACTCTAAAACGAAGCAACCTCAAAGTAATATATCTTAGGACTTAGGACTATTTGAAAAGAAAATTGATTTCTTATGTGAACAAAGCTCAAAGCATTTTTCAAAATCATCATTTGACAATTAAATTCATTCCTAGCATGAAAATCTAATTTTAAACGTGTATCAAATGATTAAAAGTATTTGAAACAAACTTAGATAATGAGAAAAACCATCTTGGAGCGAAATCCAACCTTTAACTAGTTGGTAACCAATTATCGTTCATGGTACTCGATTACTAAAGCAATGGTAATCGATTACCCACCTTATGGTAATAGATTACCCACTGTGCATCAGCTAAAAATAACGGCTAGTTTGCGAAAATAAGTGGATAAACTCCTATGGGGGCCCTCTATAAATTGAGATCATTGTTTCATTGATTGGACACTTCTTCTTGATCATTATTCTTCATTTAAATCATATTACTTGCTTTATTCTTATTTTCTTGATCATAAATTCTCTTTGAGCTTTATTCTTGTGAGAGTGTCAACACCCATAGTTCTTCAACTTGTATAATATGTACTGTGAGGCTTTGTTTGAGAGTTTCGAGGGGAAGTGAAGGAAGAGGATCCAAAGAAGAGGGAGAGGAAGGAAGGGAAGGAAATTGAAGGGTATTCCCTTCCCTTGTTGGGAGTTAAAAAATGGTATAGGATGTTATAAAAAAAATGGTAAAGGAAGAAAATTGAGAGTTGATGAGATATTTTTACCAATTTATCCTTTTTTGAAAATTAATATAATTATTATATTTTACAAATTAAATTAAATTTAAAATTTCTAACAAAATTAATCATGTACCTTTAACAACACCAAAAACGATCATATTTTTGATGAAATCTCTATGTTGCAAACGATGAAAACTTCGTCACAAAGTTATTTTTTTCGTCAGAATACTTTTCGTCGAACAACGATGGAATTTATCAACCTATGAAATTTTTTACAAAAATAAATGTTTTATCAAAATTTTCAATGAAATTTAGTTTCCATCAAAAGTTTTGACAAAAATGATTTCCTCCATCAAATATTTTAAACGAAAAATAATTACGTCAAAAATTTTGACGGAATGTTTTTCGTTCAAAATTTTGATGGAAATGTGTTCTGACGAAAATTTTGACAGAAATTGTTTTGTCAGAAATTTTGAGGGAAATGTTTCAATCAAAACTTTCGATAAAATTTAGATTCTGTAAAGAATTTTGACAGAATATTTTTTCCGTCAAATTTTTTTACGGAAATATTTTCTGTCAATTTTTTTTTTTGCAGAAATGCATTCCGTTGAAAATTTTGATGGAAATATTTTTTGTCAAAAAAACTTGACGAAAATATTTTCGATGGAAATGTGTTTTGTTAAAAATTTCGACAAAATTTTTTTTGCTAAAAAGTTTAACGAAAATATTTCCATCGAAAACTTTCAGCGGAATTTAAATTCTGTTAAGAGTTTTGATGATTTTTTTCAACAATTTTCTATAGAAATGTGTTTCGTTGAAAATTTTGATGGAAATATTTTTCGACAAAAATTTTGATGAATATTTTTTTTGTGAAATATTTTGGCAGAATTTAGATTCCCTAAAGAATTTTGACAAAAAATTTTTTCCATCAAATTCTTTTACAGAAATGTTTTTATCAAAAAATCTGATGGAAATGTTTTCCAAATTTTTTTTTGATG
Source organism: Gastrolobium villosum (assembly GCA_032173675.1). Lineage (NCBI taxonomy): Eukaryota > Viridiplantae > Streptophyta > Magnoliopsida > Fabales > Fabaceae > Gastrolobium > Gastrolobium villosum. The sequence continues at coordinate 11,882 of JAVKPL010006551.1, read as the reverse complement.
TAATTGTTTTACGTCAGAATTTTTTGATGGAAATATGTTTAGTCAAAATTTTGGACGAAAATATTTTCGTTAAAAGTTTCGAAAAAATTTAGATTCTAATAATAATTTTGACTGAATTGTTTTTTCGTACAAAATTTATGTTAGTGATTATGACAAAATCTTGTTTCATCTCTAATTTCGTCTTTAGTTTTGACGATTTTTTTTTAAGAATTTGATTTTCTAATAATATCGAATTTAAAAATGATTCACAATTATGTAGTTTTAACATTTTAATGTTAAGAGTAGATAAGTAATTTTTAATATTTCTCCCCTCGAACCCTCCAAATTGGGGGAACTTTAATTTTAAGAAGAATGAGGATTTTGGAAGGTTTAGTAAAAATCCTCAATTTCTTCCCCCTCCTTTTTTCAAACTCACAAACAAGAGAAGGACTTACTATAAACCTCATTTCCTTTCCTTCCCCTCCTAGAATTAAATCCCAAACAAAGCCTTATAGTACTTAGCTATTGTTAAACACCTCCATTTGATTTCTTGAATAGTCACGGGAGTGAAACCTTTACACTTCAGAGGTCACCAAATTCCTAAGAAAGTTTGGAATGAAAAATTGTAAGGCATCAAGAACCCGAATTCTTGAAAAGTTGTGGTGGTTTGTCAAGCACCCTCAAGTTTGATAGCTAGTGAAAAGTTTGATCGAGTGACTTCAGTTTGGACGTAAGTCATGGTGGTGGTGACCGAACCAGGAGTTTGCAATTTCTCTAAACCTTAAACTCTTTACTTTAGTATTGAAATTGCATTTTTTAGATCATGTCTATCTATTTGCTTGCTTACTTTATCGTTCACACATTTTCTCTCACATTTAGATTTTTCTTTATTAAATATTTTTATTGAAGAAACACTCTTTAAAATATCAAAGGACACACTTTGCAAAAAGATTTTGTAAAACTCAATTCACTCCTCTTTTGAGTATTGAAGCCACTTGTTCAACAAGTAAGGCCACATGAAAAATTCATATATGTATACATGCATATAATATGCACTTTCTTTACTAATTTTATTTAATATTATATTTTAAAAATTAAATAAATTTTTTTATTTATTAAAATAAAGTCAATTCTATTACTTTAAAAATTAGTGTTACAAATTATGATATGAGAATATGCCTTTAAGTGAACAATATATATTATAAATATGAGGAAGGTTATACTTACAACTTTTTTTTACAACCTCTTACAACCATATATTAACACCGTTAATTTCCACCAATCAACTGTTATCATTTATTGTGAATTAATAATTAATTAATAAGTTTAATTTGCGAAAATAATAACCGTTGATTGACGGAAATCAACGGTGTTAAGATATGATTGTAAGAGGTTGTAAAAAAAAGTTATAAGTATAATCTTTCTCTATAAATATATTATATTATTAAAAAATTAAAATGCAAGCATGCAGACTTTTAGTAGGGGTGTCAATATAGGTTATGACACGTGGGTCGACCCGCGACACGACACGAAAATTCGTGTTCGGGTTGACCCGTAAAAATCGTGTTGAAGTATTCGTGTTGACACATATTTTTTTAAATTTTGATCTTTTTTTTTTACTTTTTTGTCAATTACCATTTTGACCCCAATTTTGCTTGTTACTCGTGTCGTGTCGTGTCAACCAGCAAAAAATCCATGTCGTGTCAGTATTGAAGATTTTGACACGAATAAAAATTTGTGTCGTGTTAATGTTGATGTATTTGTGTCGTGTCAACCCATTTTGACACCCCTAACTTTTAGATTAAGTTTTTTAAAGTGAGCCTATATCCTAATTTTTTAAATGAATTTTTCAAAAATCCTAAACATGCTCTATTTAAAGCCTAAGATAGCTCAGTTGAACGGGATCCTCACGGTCCTTAAAAAACCATCTACTAGAAAGTTTAGGTTGTGTAGGTTGCCTCGACCCTTCTTGCTGTATTTGAGAAATAGACAAGAAACTTTATTAGAACCATTTGATATGGATTTATCATCTATCATTTAACATGACCAAATTTTTTTTTCTACACTCACAACATTTTGTGGGACCCGCAGCAAAATAAATAAATAAAAAATCTGGCACGCAAAATGAATCTCTATAACATAACACAATCACTTTTCCTACAACATAAATCTTATAAAACCCATTTGATATACCCTCAAAGAGAGGTCATTTTCTCCTTTGCTTCTGTTTCCTTTCACCCATTTATCAGGGTTCGAGATTTTTTTCACCCATTTATCAGGGTTCGAGATTTTATTACAAAAGTAAAATTTTATAAGGGAAAAATGTTTATCTTTTTAAATGACATAACTTATATCATTTTACTCTCACAAGGAGATGAGACCCACACCTTTATTTTTTTGTCAACTCTCTATCTCATTTATCTATCTCTTTATCTCTCTTAAAATGACACAACTTTATATCCTTTAAAATGATACACACTTCACCCATTTTATAATCCATGCTTGACTTTCATATACTCTATGTCATGGTATAGACTAATTAGTTATTCCGGCGTCATTTTTGATGTAGTGATCTTTGAAATGGTAATTTAAAAAGTCTTGAAATATAATAATTAAAATATCGGTCGCTAAGTCATTTTCAAAGTAATAATTGGTATGAAAATATTTAGGGGTTTGTTTTTCTTATGTTGCATGAGAAAACAAATCTTTCCTACACACATCATGAAATAATGTGCCACTCATTTTTTTTATTTTTCATTTTTTTAAATAAATGAGACCTACACTTAATGTATTTATGATATGAAGTTAGAACTCTCTTATTTTTCCCAAATATTTATGTACTAATGCCATAAAATTTCAAATGTCAAGGCGAAAAAGGGAGAGTAAAGATTCCCATCCGGCTAGTTTATAATTCACTGCGTGGACTTGTTGGGATTATATTTATATGACAGGATGAATACACAGGTATTTACTATAATGATTATAGTAATATGTGGCGCGCGTTTATAGTGGGAATACTTACCTTCTTGGTTTTCATTTTCAATCAACCTAATGCTTGTTATTAATATATTATATCTCATATTAATTATACATAATATCTGTATTTGTCATGACTAAGAAAATAATGTAGCTCTGAATAAGAAGCTGACAAATTGTCTTTTGGTAATGGATTAAAAAACTATAAATCCCAAAATAATGTTATTTTAAGTTACCAGAAATCAATCTATCTCTTATGGCATAAATTTTTTTTTATATTATATTATGGGGAATATTAGTATCATTTTACATGAGATAGTTATATCATATTTTCTCATTTTGAAAATCATGTCCTTTTTTTTTTGCTTTTTATTGGCCGGCTCCACTTGAATTATTTCTATAGCATGATAATATTCCCCTATATTATATTATATAAATACTAAAAATTGATAAAGTATAACTACTTTAAATTCATTTATGCATAGATATGAGTGATTTTGAGTAGAAGATTCGAACCGTGCTACTAAGACAATTTGTCGGTCCATAAAGTTTACACTTTTATTTAAGCCTAAAACTTTTATACATATTTATAACGGAAAAGTGTATATTATTTTCAAGGAAATAAATTTGTGTCATTTTAAGTGAGAGAAAGATATAAATCATGGGAAATATAATGGGGGGAGGGAGGGAGTTTTAAAAATGTGGATCTTACCTCTTTGTGAGAGTGAAATGATGTAAGATGTGTCGTTTAAAATGTCACATATTTTCCCCATTTATAATAGGATTAATGCATATGATATTATAGCCGGTGTTTAAAAACCTGACCCAACCATCTACTCGGCCGAGGTCAGGGTGACAGGGTTACAAGATTACAGGTTTGACTGGAGGGTTACAGGCTCACTTCGCTGACCTAGTTTTATATATTAAAATAAATAAATATATATTCTATATAAAAATTAAAAAAAAATCAATCACTAACGATTCAGATTTAAGATCTAGTTCTAAATCTAGGCAATAACAAATTTTTGTTCTGTTTAGTTTTTTATTTTACAAATCAAATGATATCATTTCGTGTATATTAAAAAAAAAACAATGACACATTTTGATCTCTCTGAAGCGAGAGTCACGGGTTTAATCGAGGGGTTTCAGGAGTTAAAGAGATCAACATGTAAATAGAGTCTAACTAATATTCCAAACCTTCATAAGGTCAGAGAGACCCAGAGCTATTGACTATGGGTGGAGCAAGGTTTTAAAACACTCCTTATAACATAAAAAATTATATATTACACATAAATATGTGCGGAGCTCGTATGAAAAAAATGAGTTTGACACTTTTCTTTTACGTATGTGTATTATCTTTTGTAACTTGAAAAACCCTAATCACATTTATAATAAGGGTTTTATTTCTCTTATGTCATATAAGAAAAATTTTATTTTCTACTCTCACTTCGATTTCCGTTCTCTATTTTTTTTCTCTTTTCTTTTTTTAAAAGATAAAGTGAATCCCACCATTTATTATGAAAATAGGAGATAAAATTTATCTTATGTGACATAATAAAAATGAAATCCTTATAATAAACCCTAATTTACGCGGATACCATTACGCAGTGAGCCAGTGACGGTATGTTTGGATAGGAATAATTTTTTTTTTTTTTGTAACATGTATAGGAATATTTAGCAGGTAGATAAGTACTGATAAAAAAATTATTTTTGAATTAAAAAAATATTTTTGAATTAAAAAATTATATACTATTTGCAAGAATATTAAAAACAATTGAAATAGTGTATAGTAAGTTAATATTATTTTTAAATTTTTTAAAAGTTCTTAAACTGAAAATATTTATTCAAAATTAAATTTATTCCCCTTTCATTTTCTAAAATCTTTGAAGTCCAAAGTCTGAAGTGCTTGATGTTAGAATATTATTTTTTTAATAAGAAGGAGATGTGAATGTTGAGTAATCAGTGTGCGGATATTTTAAGAAAAATCAACGGTAAGATTAAAAAATATATATATTTAAATTAATATTTTTAAATAAAAAAATAAAAAGTAACATTACAAATATATCCCTCTTCGCGAAAGTGAATTTAAATTAATATACGTTTTTAAAAATAATTGTTGTTGTAAGTTAACCTGTCGTCCTGTCCCCTTTCAAATAAGAGCTTAACCAAGAAAATAATAATAATGAAGAAAGCATTTCAGTGTAACGAAAAAAAGAAGAAGAATTTCACCAAAAAAAAAAAAAAAGAAGAAGAAGAAAAAATAAAGGGGGATAAATGCGAGTGAGGGAACATTCGGTTTAGATTCCATATTTATCCTTTGAAGCCCTTTGTACTTAATAGAAAACAGCGAATGATATGAGCGTGACAGGTTTAATTAAAACCATTAATTAACTGCGAAAACAAAAATGCATGCACAGCATTAGAGTGATTTTTTTTGAAGTTACAAGGAAGCGAACACAATACCTTACACTACTCACACTCCTACTAACACACACACAATTAAGAGGGATATTTTGACTTTAAAATAAGATTTATAAATCTTATTTTATTTTAATCATTAATTTCTATCTATTTGAATCCGGAAAACTTTCAAATCAATTCATTAATTTGATAGGTTAAATTGATAATTAAATGGGGTCCACTTTTGATTTTTATAATATTACTTACAAATTGGAGTTCAGATTTTGAAATGTCATTTGGGTCGGTGAGTGAGGGTGAGCTTCGGATTCCAAACGCACATTTAAATTTGGTTAAAGCACCTCAACAAGGAACGTTATCCACAAATATCAATCTTTTCACGTGTGAGCGACACGTGCCCCTCTCCATGGCACCTTTCACGTTCCACACCCCACCACTCTATGCATTTTCAACCATTTCGGTTAATTAACTTTTTATTACACGTTTATTTTTTTTACAAAAAGCATAGAAAATTTAATTTCATAAATAATTATGGAATATTGTATTTATGGAAAATGAAGAGAGGGAAGACAGGAATGAGGAAACGCATGATTCGGTGACACGAACTTCGTGGTGAGCTTTTTTTTTTTGCCACGTGTCAGAATTTAAGGAGCAGGAATGAATAATAATTGATTGAAATGAAGGCAAAGCTGAAGTTTCGGTGTTTAATTGGAGGGTCGCCAAGTGGGTCGAACAGAGAGGCGGGTGAGTTTATCAAAGCCCGATCCCAAATTGAAATTGGTGACGGTTTGAGAGAGAGAGAAACAATAACCCAAAAACCATATCCTAATTCCATGCTATGCAAGTTGCATACCGGTTAGGTTAGTTACCATTCTCACACTTCACAAACTTCAAAGTCAGAGAGAGAGAGAGAGAAAGAGAGAGAGAGAGGTTTTGGTAATGGAGAATGAAGCACAAAGTGGTGGAAAAGATGAGGTGTTATCGGTTGAGCTTTCAGCTCCTCCTTCTTGGAAGAAACTGGTCTTTTTTTTTCTCTCTCTTCCTCTAATATTATTGTTATTATTACTTCATATTTCAAGTTAGTTAGATAATTGTTTCCAATTTCCTAGGTTTTCATTATTACCGTTATTATAGTTTTGTTAATTTGTTATGTTTGTTACCTTTGCTTGATTTCTCACTTTCCTTGCTTCAATTCTGTTACTAACGCCATTTCTCCCTTTTCGTTTTTCTTTTTCTTTCTAATTTATTTATTTATTTATTTATTTATTTTCTAGTTTAAATGTTTGAGAATTTGGTGCTAGTTTTTGTTTCTAGGGTTTGTACTTTGTACTAATTTCATTATCATAATAAAGAGCTTAGTTACTAGCAAAATTTGTCTACTTCAGTTTGTTTAATTTATTTATTTATTAATTTTTTTATACCTGTGTCCCCTGTGAGAATGTAAAAGTATTATGGACAATTTTCCTGGAAAATACTAGAATATTATGGTATGGGCATCACACATAGTAACTAGAAGACAAAGGTTGTTTGTGTAGCTCCATTTCATGGATTTGACGTTGCTTTTATCTTTATTGTCTTTTTACAAGAAACATGTGTTGTGCTTTACTTACCAGTGTCATGGCTTCGAGTTTTTCTGCGTGTTATGTGATTCTGAAAATACTAGAATATTATGGGCACATTAAACACTTTGTGAACTATGTTTAGTGATTTGTTGAAGATCAGTTGCTTTCTGATTTTGTTTTATTAGCTATTATTATACAATTATTTACTTCATGTAGTTGGTTCCTGAACCTAATGAATAACAAGATTATAGTGCAGTTTTGAGCTGTATATATGATGTATGAAATTGACAACATTTACTGGATTGCTTGTAATCAAGGTTTTTGAATCACAATTCGAATTGTGAATAGCCAAGTTAATTTTCGAATAGTAAATTGTAAATCGGATAGAATCTTAAGATTGAGAGACATAATAAAAAATAGCTTATGATATGATATATAATAAACAATGTAATGGTTTTAAGCTAGGAACTATAAATTGGCTAAGTAACGTAATCATAAGTCATAATTGAATTGCATAAAGTGAGTTCATGAAGCTTATCTTTCAAAAGAAAGAACGATAGTAAGAGTAATGATAATAGCCAAATACGTTGCATATAGAGTGAGCGAGTGACTGTATGAAGCCTCTCTTTCAATAGAATGAAAACAAAGCAATGAAATACCCAAATAGGGCGCATTCAATAATGTTCCTTTTTGATTTGACAACTTAAGCTTATTTTACTTTTCAATTTCTTTTATGAGAATTGATGAAAGAAAAAAAGGATTGTGAAGAACCAATTCAACCCAAAAGCTTAAGCTTTTGGATTGAATTGGTTCTTAACATGGTATCAGAGCCTCTCGTGTCTCGGGTTCGATCCTCACCACCCCACTTTCTTTCAAGTGAAATTTCTTTCTTCGCAGATGTAGGTGGGCCTGTGCATTGTCCATCCTTCAAGCCCAATGGCCTCTCATGTGAGGGGGTGTGTTGAGATATATAAAATCATTAATGTAGCCTTACCCAATAGCTTAAGTTTTTGGATTGAATTGGTTCTTAACAAGGATCTAGTTGAATCATGTGATTCATGTCGGTGATGAATCACACATATTCATGTATGTATTGTATAATTGTAAGTCATTTCCTATTTATTACATGATAAGGGATCGTTGGCTACAAGTAATAGGAATGCTTGTAATTGTATGTTGTATAGTAATTGTTTTGTAATTCATTTTTAGTTTCACTCTGCAGTTCTTCCCTAAGAAAGTAGGAACACCAAGAAAAAGTGAGATCATGTTCATTGCTCCAACTGGGGAAGAGATCAGTTCCAGAAAACAATTGGAGCAGTACCTAAAGGCACATCCTGGGAATCCTGCAATATCAGAGTTTGATTGGGGAACTGGTGAGACCCCTAGGCGATCAGCTAGGATTAGTGAGAAAGTCAAATCAACTCCACCAGCAGAGAGTGAGCCTCCAAAGAAACGGAGTCGAAAATCGTCAGGTTCGAAGAAGGATAACAAAGAAACTGAACCTGCTTCAGAGGAAGGCAATGCAAAATCTGCTGTTGAAGAAACTAAGGCTGATCCCAATGACACTGATAATAATAATAATAATGATAACAATAATGAATCAAAGGGTGATGCAGAGGAAATTAAGAATAGTACTAATGTGGAAGGTGAAAGTGTGACTGCTGAAAAGCCTACTGAAGTGGAAGAAGCAGCAGAATCAGGGGACAAAATTGCTGTGGAAGGTTTGAATGATGTGGTCACTGAAAAAAACCCACATGGGGAGGCTCCAATAGTATCAGAAAATGAAAATGGTACTGTTGAAAATAAGCAGGATGAATCAGGTACTGTGATTCTTGAGGCAAATGGTGGAGCTGAGAAGGTGAATCCCTATGATGAAGAGATGAATGCTGAGAAAGGAATCCCAGTAAGTGATGGAAAAAACACCATTCAAGCTGAGGAGCAAGTCAAGAAAATGGTTGACAATGGACAAGTTATTTGGAGCTGTGCTCAATGAAGTATATTCATCATCTCCTGTAGTGTATGCTACTGAAATGTACTTTACTAATTACCTAGTGTCCTTAACTATTGTAATGTTGTTCAAGTTGCTTTAGTAATTTAGTTATTTGGGACCCCCTGGATGACTTTCATGTTGTATTCTGTCTTAAGATATGGTTGTATTTAGGAAATTAAATGCGTATCCCTGGTAGATTAGATCTTTAGACTTTCCATAGTGCAGTTCTGTATGTAGATTGTCACACATTTGTCTTAGGAATTAATTTTTATTTTGCCCGGATCTCTTGACCTATCTTTGAATTCTCTTTTTATGTTACGGAAAATAAAATAAATGCGGGATTTTATGTATGTTTTTGTTCGTTTTCTTGTTAGGACAAAATATTTTGTTTTAAGGCTGCGTCCAGTGTCCTGTATTCGTCAGTTTATATTTGACGCATAATATTTTTAGTTATCATCTTCTAACTATCCTTTGAATTTTTGTATCAATACAAATCGAGTTGAGTAAATTAACATATTATCATACGCTTGAGTCCCCAGTTCTAAAAGTGTGGCACAATTTGAAATAATGGAAAAATTCATTTAGGGAGGTAATTTTTAATGTTAGTGTGGCACAATTTGAAATAAATGGCACAATGTGTGTTAAGAGGCAATTATTTTTAAATTTATGACATGTTCATGTTGGCAAAAATTGACCCGAAAAAATTTGTAGTATCGCATGTCAATTCACAAATCCAAAATTGATGAACATTAACCATTTTATAGGTTATTCGTGTTGTGTGATGTCTCATTTTCATGTGTCAACTCTCATAATAAGTAACAAAATTTTGATTACATGAATTATTTATCATATCAACTCGAAAAACTGGTATGTCCTAAAAGGTTTTAACTTTTAACCCATTTTAAATTTTGTTGAAAATTTTCCAACCCAAATCACCGCCCCTAATTTTTTCAAATTCTGATTTGTGAACAAATTGTATAGCAAAATGACATTTAAGAATACCACTAGGAGGATGGCATTCTTGGAATTTCAGGTGTTGAAAAAATTTGACTTTCCCAATAATATTTAACAATCAACCAAACATAAAATCAATAAATTTGAACTAATATTCTCAATAAAAACTTTTTTTACCAAACGGCATTATATCACATTTCAAACATTTTTTTCAGCATGAAAAATATAAGCGTCAAAGTTTCTAGTTTGTTGTTTACCTCTCTGTTCTTTTTCCTGATAACGCACTCAAAAGAGAGCAAACAAGGCATAAGAATGGTAATGTTTAACCAAATATAATGTAAGTGCAAAAATTTCTTATTGGGACTGGAGAGGATAATTTGAGCAATATCATACGCCTTGAATGATTAAGTTCTATACAAGAAGTATCATGGAAATTGTCAAACAGAAAGGCACGTGAATTCAAATGACAATTAGGTCAGCAACAAGATACTCAGAACTTTCTTGAGAAAAGATATAACTACCGAACCTATTCATCCAATCCCAACCTTGTGTCTATGGATTCCATAACATGTTTAAGAGGAGTAATAACAATGCATTCTCGTTGGTCTCTTGCATTCGAGTGTGTGGATTGAACCACCACAATGATGCTAACTACCGCCTCTTTTTCTCCATGCCTTTAAATTGCAAAGACTTCCCATCCTTCTTTATCTTGCCATGAGAGGGTAACTGAACTTGCTTTCATTTCATCTTAATCGATTTAACCAAAGATGATAACTCAAACTAATCTTTCTTTGATTTCAGAACATCTGATGCTTATTCCTCACCCTTCTTCATCATGCCAGATTCAACAGAAGACAACTGCATTCCTTTAGAAAGCTTTGCATGCTCCCTTTCCGCTGATAATTCCAAATGACTTCTGCTGTTTCTGTGCATGCCTCATATGCCACTTTGTTAAAGTGAGTTTGTTACATGAAAAAATGCATATAATTCCCAAAAGTGACTCTTCTGCTGTTTCTGTGCAACATGTAAATATGCAGCACTCCAGCAAACAAATACAATGTTAAAGTATTTAGCTAATAAAAAGTCAGATTATTGCATTTAACTATAATAGTTGAAAGAGAATTATCATGCCAAGAAATACATTTTAAATATTTGACAATAATATCCCATGTTCACCCTAGGGGAGAGAAATAGTCATGATGAAAAACTCGAACTTGGCACTTCTCTCACTGCTTCTCTGCTATCAATTATAAAACTGTTTATAAGAACACAAACGCACTATATCACCCAGCATACCTTTTAAATCGTGGGTCAGTAGGATCAATTACATAGTCAGGTGAGAAAAGAGATGCAAAACGTGGATCATCATACACACTGCTTGGTATTTTCCCCTCATCAATAGCATTTTCCCAGTTTTTGCCTTTTCCTTTTTTGAATTTTTTATTATAACCCTTGAGACCAGTATCTGTCCCCTTGTCATCAGCAAGCAATAATTCAAGCTCTTCTTTGCTCGCTTTGTCTGCCCCATCCATATCTTGGAGCTTATGCTCTTCTTCATTTTTACTTTGTGCCTTCCTCCTCTTCTCAACAGCAGGTTCCTCAATGAAGAAGTCATCTGCTTCTTCAGTTGCTTCTTGATCAGTATCGTTGCTATCATCATCAGATGAATACTTTGATTTATTCTTCCAAGCCTTCTTTTTCTCTAGTCTTTTCCTCAAATACGCTTCCCAAACTGTTTCTGATTTTTTATCCTTCTTTTCCATAATACGTTTGCTTATATCTTCTAAACCTGTATTGAAGGTCACCTCCAGATCCTGGACATCATCACCTTCGCCATCTTCATCTGAACAATTGAAAGACCGGAGCAAAACACGATACTTATCTCGTTTTCCAGCCTTTTTATCAGGCTGATAATCTGTCTCGTTGTTATTCCAAATTGATGGAACCAGAAAAATAACACTGAAATTATAGAGATAATGGAGGTCATGCCTCATTTTACATAC